>SSSI01008189.1:0-14921 GCA_004796505.1 Oryzaephilus surinamensis | reverse complement strand
ATTATAGTGAATTGAGCCAATTGAAACACATAATAACTGGGCCTTTTTCTCATCTTCTTTGACATTTTTCATTGCGACATAATTTTCGAAACGTTCCATATAACATGTAAATTTTTCTTGTTTAGCGTTATAATTTTCGAATGGACATATACTAGAAAAGTTAACAGCAGTATCATCGTTTTTAGGAGACAAAGTTTTTATAATTTCACTCATCATATGTTTTTGTTGCTTATTGAATGTTTCCAATAATAATTGAAATTGTGCGGCATCCATTTTGTTGTGCAATTTGAAGCAACAACAACCAGTGACAATATATTATAAAGTTGAAAATAAAAAAAATATTCATCAAAAGTTCACCTCGTCGCCAATTGTTGTGACCCGGTGGTAAGGCATAATGGAAACACTTTACAACTTATAAAAGTAATATATATTTAAAGGTTCTAAATTATAATAACACAAATACATAACTTGTCGGTTTTTTCAACCTTGTGGTAATAATCTAAACTAATGACATAATTCTGACAACTGACAGCTTAAGGCCAATACACAATAGCTTAAGGCCAATACACAACAAAATAGTACTACTTTATTGCAGGGGGCTGGAAAACCCATTAGGCTTCTTAAAGAGTCAAAGTTGTAATTTTATTTTATCTTTGGGACGACTATACTTTATTGAATCAACCATAAAAGGTTTCATCCAATATTATCAAAATATATTTAGGTTCAAAATTTTTTCCTAAAATTGATGGACAGCCCAAGCAGCATTTTTAGTCACAAAAACGTTATAATTACCAAAAAGGCTACTTCTAGTGAGGCAGTTACTTGGTTTTGGAACCAAGATATTACTTCTTTTCGTGGTATATATTACCAAAGTGGGGAACAATTTTTAGTTCTTCGAACGTTATTGGGTTGTAACGGAGACCTACTCCATTACGTAGAATTAACGTAATAGTTACCACTTATAGTAGTTTTTGGGATGTTTTAGCAACCTATAATTGTTTCTTTTTTGGACGAAATAATCTACGACATGTTTTAGTTTGAACAGTATATATAAAAGATAATGCATAATCAGAATCAGTATGTCTGAAATAAACTTTGTGGTTTCAAAAGTTTTTTACAAAATAAAATATGGGGCCCGATTTTCAAAGATTTCGATCGGTCGCTATCGCTTTAGAAAGCGATTGTGACTGTCAAACGTGTTTTAGACTGTCGTATTAAAGCGATTTATGTATTTTCGGGCACGGTCGAAATCTTGGTTATTTTTTTTTAACCCTAAACTGTTCACCCTGTTCACGATTCGCAACTGTTTTAAATAACATTTAAAACACATTACACATTCTTTACCGGTTGTTATTTCTGCACTTACAACTTTATATGTTGGTTTGATTAATGTTTATTTTATTAATGTTTATACAGCGCACACTCCCTAAAATTTTGACTGATATACGTGAAAGCGACTAAAAATGACGATCGCTTTCCTATTGCGATCCGACGTTGCCACTTTTCGATCGCTTTGAAAGCGATTGCGACCGGTCGAAATCTTTGAAAATCGGGCCCATGGTGTTTATTATTTTACTTATACGTAACTAATAAAAATATCATCAAAAATAATCATATAATCGATTCAATTATTCAAAAATTCTAATGCCAAACAAAATTTACTGTGTAACTTACTAAGGTACTTTGAAATAATTCAATGCGCCTTCGAAATAATAATTTTTTATGATTATAAAATATTTTAATAAATAAATATTTTTTTTCCATTTTCCGATTTTTTAACAAAAGTCATCAGAATGTCGTCATATCTGTACAACCTTCTTCAATACAATCTAAAATTCTTCCATTTTCACCCAAATAAGCGAAATTTTCCGTTTTACATTTTACCAATGTTTGTAGAACTCAAGAATTGAGAAATAAATATGGCGTATTCCATTGAGATTAATTAAATTGTACTATTAGTTTTATTCACCGAAAATTATAACTTCTTGCAGGCGAAAACCAGTAAGTAAGTCGATGTTACTACCTAAAAAAACTTCAATGACATTGTGTAGTATATGTTACTAAGATGTCGCGAATTTTGAGTGTTAAAAATTTTTTGTTAGTAAGTTTTGTGTTTAATGTTGGAAATACTATAAAATTTTTAGTTGGTTGACTGGACTCTTAATGTCATTGCTACATGTCGTTATTATTTGGTGTAAACATTTGGTGAGTGATTATTAAGTGATTAATTAATTAATTGTAACTGTAAGTATTGTTAAATGAATATAATAAGATTTCGTTAAATTTCTTATACCTAATAAATTGTTCGAATTTTTAGAATATACCGAAAAATGAGTCAAATCTGTCGTCAAAATACATTCACTATTGTGTCAACAATAGAAAAAAAAGGAGTATTTTTCACAGCAGTACCAAGCTCCTGGGTAACAAAAAATGAATTAAGTTGGCCTGAACATTTATTTAGATCAGAAAGAGAAAATTTGAGGTGTGATCCGTTGAGTGTACCAGATCAGTCATGGAAAAAATATAAATGCATCGTAAAATTTTCAAATATAAAAACGTTCGAACATGCATTAAAACTAGAAAAGGAATTATGTGAGTGTACTGACACTGAAGCGGAAGAAAGGTGAGAATACTTTGTCTGACATTTAATAATATTGTTTCGATTGTTTCCATGTAAATTTTTCGTCTTGTTCAGATTATTTAACGAGGCAACGACTGAGAAGGAAGCCCCTCTTATTTTGGATAGAAACTATTTATTACCAGAAGAAAATATTGTGAATCCACCAGAAATTGAAATTGTTGGAACAGAGTTGCTTACTACTGATGATACAGCGTTGAATTTAACATCCGCCTTATTAGAATCGGCCTTATTAGAAAAAATTCAAAATGTACAGGAAGAAGTGTTGGCTGTTCGCAAAGAACAAATCAAAGTGACTTCTTATTTGGACAAAATATATAAAATATTGGTCGATAAAGAATTCCCACGTGTTGTTGAAAAACAAAAAGAAGATGACAGTCAATCTAAAATAGCTAAATATAGTTTTCCTTTGAAAACTGTTAAAGAAATTATTGATTTCGACAGAGACATTTCGAATGATGCAGATTTACTCTCAGTTATGGTATAAGTATATAATACATGCATTCAATAAAATGTAAAGCATTAATTTGTAGATAAATAAGTTTTCAAATATTGGTGGAAGAAATGGAGATCAGGATGGAACTAAAGTTGCGTACAAAATTGTGGATATGTTGTTTTGTCCTGAGGTACTGACCGATTTCACTTGGACTGGTATTACAAGAAACAAAACTGAATCCGACAAATTAGAAAAAAAAGCTTTTAGTTCATTAAATGGTATATTGGATTTATTTTTTGAAGTTATCGTTCTGTCTGACAACAGACATACGATTAAAAAAAACGAAAAAATATTTAAGGAGGGAATACTGAAACACGCAAAGAAAAGGAGTTTGAGAAAACGGTAGGTGTTCTTGGATAGTTTTAGATTATTTTTATAATAAAGTCTTTTTTTTAGAGTACAAAACGAAAGCAAACGAGATGTGAACAACTCTGTATTACCAGACTCTGGAAATGATGAAGTTGATGAAATAGATAATTAAGTTGATTAAAATTTATTCGGATTGATTTTTATGTTTGTTATTTAAGATTTAGTCAACGATGGAATATAGTAAAGCGATTAATTAATTGTTTAATGAGTGTTCTAATTTTGTTTTCACTTTACGAATTAAGTCCTACTTTTCTTTACCGAGGCAACTTTACTATATTTCCAAATTGACTACATTATTTTAACTTAATGTTTTTATTACCAAAGAGTAGTGAATTTAATTATTTATTTTAAGTTATGGATGTTCTAATTTTTTTGTTAATACTCAAATAAAAATACTAAAACAAAAATAACAATATTATTAGAAACTTTTTATTTAAATTTTCATAAAAATCAAAATAATCTAAATATTTTATATTAAATTTAAAGGAAGGAATATCAGGCTACATTTTCTCTACCTATTAATAATTCACAATATATCAATACACTTTATATTTTGACCGTGTGAAGTAATGGAAAAAAGACACATTTACGATGATATTCTACAGAAAATAATTTGCATTTAACATCATCCAAACTACAAGTAATCTGGCCAATTTCCTCTAAAGTACTAGTGAATATATTTAAAAAAGATGACCTGATGGGAAGAACAAAAAAATCTTCTACTTTATTATACTTTATTCCTTTTAGTTCAGGTATCCCATTTTTATATATTATTTGTGTAAGTCCTATAATTTCTTTAGTTTTTGTCAAGAACCATTTGTTTTTCAAATCGCTGGATAAAATACAATTTTCTGGTAAATGTATTTTTTGAGAAGTATTTTTAGGTGGAACTAGGTATGTCGCTGAAAAATTATTCATTTCATTTAATTCTGTCATTCGTTTTGCGATTTGGGACAAAGGTTTATTCCCTGAACGTAATAATGATTTTATATAACCAAGAAAATTTTCAAATTTATATGAGCTAATTTTAAACAATGGACCGAACTTCTTAACATCCTCTGTTAAGTGACACAGATTATGAACGTTACTACTCACAGAATCTCTGCCATATATAACTTTAAATTGATGTATATAATCTTTGATCAATTGATCAGCCACATCAATATATGTCAAATAACTTTCACACGATACAATTGTAATGGCAGAAAATAAAGTAAGAAAATGGTGATATACTTGTGTATCCAAAAAATCTTTCAGAACAACTGGACCTAAATATAATAAAAATGTTCTATATTCTGTCCCTTTCCAATGTTTTAACCGATCTAATCTTCTTATGGCTCTGTGAATCTCGTATGGTCTTCTTAAATTACAATTTTCCAAAATTTCAGAAAGTAAATTGATTTGGTGTCCTGATAGTTTAGTACGAAAATTAAAACCTCCATTAACCCATCCATTAAGACACTTTCTGGTGATCCCTGTTATAAATAGATATATTAGCAATTGAAAATAGGTAAGAAACATTAACAATGCTTTTGTTTATGGTAGGCATATTGTATACGTAGGTATAAATTATGTTTAATATAGGTATTTACCTAGATCCAGTAAGTGAAGTGAATCAGCTACAATGATGTCATCAACCAAGTCTATCGCAAATTTATGAGTGGTGAAGTTTCTTTGTGGTGGTCAGGGTCACTCTGAGCCCGGAAGCTTTCGTCAGTTCTTTTAGCACAATTTATTTCGGGAAAACTCATGTGCCTTCCTTTCTTATCGTATTCCCCAATCACTGTACATTTGAGGCATCCATGATATGCATTGAATGAGACTGTTCCTAAAAAAACAGACATATAATTCATAATTGCAGTTCACAAATAACTTTTAAGCAATGTAGACGTCAACTTACCTTTAATAAAACTTCGTGCATTAGTGTCACATACAAAGTATTTTAAATTGATTATTACTTTATTTCCATTAATAATGATATGATTTTGTAAAAGATCACTCATTTCTTCTACAAATTTTGCCAAATAAAGTTCGAGTGAAGGTTTACCATAACTGCAATAAACTGCGATTGTGAGGGATGGCAAATTTGTGTTTGAGACATCACACAGAATTGGCCAAAATTCCATTCCACAACTGTTATAAATTGGTAGTCCATCAATGTTTATTGATAAGTCGAGTGTATTTAAACAATAATTTTCTGTGAATCTCGATAATAATGATTTTCTTAAGCCGTTATACCAAAAATGGCCCTTTCCCATTTCTTCAATGTTTATTACTGCAGGAGTCTTGAGCAATGTTCTGGAGCTCTTGGGTAGTCCCGTTGCTATTGTAGTGTTCAAAATATTTAACAGTGTGTCAAGAGCTGCATGAGAAATATTGTGTGTAAGTGCCCATAATCGAAGTTGTTCTGACAATTTTAATTTTTCACTTATATGCTGTATCTCATCACTTTCGAAGATGTCTGTTTCTGTGTCAGATTCTAAACAAGTGCTCAATTCAGAATCTATTTGAATATGAAACCTATTATTTTCATTTAGTTCACTATTGTCAACGTGATTTTCTAATAAGTTGGAAACACTTTTTTTTTTAACTTTTAAACGTTTTTCATTATTGTTCATTTCATTGAGTTTCCTTTTTACAACTCTGTAGAAATTCGTGTTGTGTCTATAAAGCGTTTTTCGAGACATTTTCTTGGAAATTTTACAGTTACAGTTTTTCAGTTTTTAGAATGATTAACACTTTTAACACGCCACAGTTGACGTACTTAAGTTAAAAAGGTGTGGAATAATGAACATTATAGTTACAAGTATCCTTCACTTTGTAGTAAAAATTTTCAGTTTTTTCAACTGTTAAGAGACAAATTCTTTAGTGTTTACGCATGCGTCAATTAAATTCAGTAAAAATTACTGTATAGTAGTTACAAAAGTAACAATAACTAAACAACTACTAATAGTAAGACTAAAATGCTACTTCCCTTTGGAGTCAAAAAATGAGTTACGAATACGTAGTCGGGATACTGAAAACTGACTTTATAGTTTATATGGGAATTAAGGTTTTCAATCAAGTCATATTTACGTAAGAGGAACTTAACTTTTCTCACTATTAGGTCTCAAAATAAGGAAAACTTAAAAGTAATTTTTGAAGTAGATTTCAATACTTTGCCTCACAGAACATGGAAAATTAGGTTAAAATTTCTTTTAAGTATCGAAATGGTGTCAATCTCACCACTTTATTACTTTTTTTAGTGAAAATGTATTATAGTAAGGTATAATTTACTAAAACTGCTGCTTGGGAGTACATACATTAATATAAATCTATCTTCATACATAAATAACATAATATCAATAGGTATACTAGTTCTATTTTTAAACAAACTTGGTTGAATAGAAGTATTATATGTAAAAAGGAATGTAGAAAATACGTACAAAATTACATAAACCATTTTTGGATTACAAATAAAAGTTTTTTTTATTACAAGTGATTAATGGATATACTTTTAATTTCAACAAACATTTGGGTCACATTAAATTCTCTCCAATTTAGGTATTATTTCTAAGACTGTCTCTCTCAGAGTTGAAAAAGCTCTAACAAGTATTTCAAGAATCCTTCTAATAAAATTATATTGTTATTTCAGAAAATTGTACGTAGCGATATCAAATTTATATAACTGGTAATAAAGAAGGTACTCGAAAGTATCTGTATGAGTGCGAATAATTCATACAATCCTCAGAACCATTAAAACGCATCTTTAAAAAACTTTTGAAATAATCATTTGTAAGAGCTGATTTTAAACAAGTTTAAATGTTAAAAAAAGTAAAGGGTTTAGAGTTTTCTTATTGTTTTAATTTTTATGTATTTATGTTGTTAAAGTTAATGTTATTAAAAAATAATTGACGAATTCAAGTGTTGCTTCTCCTCACAGCATTCTTCTTTATTCAGTGATAACCATATGTTATACAATCATAGGTGATAACCAGAAAATCTGTTTAATCCTCAATTTATGAAATATGGAATATAAAACCAATTTTATACGAAAAAATGTTGTATTCTTTTCTCTTGTTAAAATGACTGAACCAAATTCTTAATGAATTTAAAATGCTAATAATAATGCTCGTCGTTGTGTAAACACTTTAACATAGCATGATGCTTCACGTTCTACTATTTTTCATTAAAAATAATAGTTGTTTGGATCATATTATACGCTTTGTCACTAAAACGAAATCAAAACTTCATTTAGGCATGATTTCAAATAAAGCTAATTTCAAATACAATTCGTAACATAATTTATTAATATCTATTGTAAAATAAAACTATACATTATATGTGTACATAATACTCACATAATAATCATTAAATTTAATTCTAACAAATACCTATTAATTTGTTATTGTTATTAGCACTTTTATACATATAACTATATATGAAAAGTTAAATTTTACATTATAACAAGTTTATGAGTTTAGATTTAGAAATTTTAGAATATAGTTATTATAATAATAAACAATAATATAATACATAATATATTGTTTATAATTGTAATAACATAACATGTTTTATTAGTAATACAATCTGATTCGATTTTTTATTTAGAACAGTATGTATATAGAATAGATTATACAGAATATATTATAATTTAGCGCGGACTATAATTAATAATGTTTACCATAATATTAATATTTTTAAACAAACATAGCACTCCGTTACAATATAGATTGTTATAGGTATATACATGTAGATAATTCATTTAGATCGTAAATCTTGAATTGCTTTTTTGATAGGTATACTGCTTTTAATGCAGTACATATACGGTAAATTAAAACGTTTTCTACCATTAACTGTAATCCCGATTCTAAAATGTATTAAATGGTATAATATGAGCATTGAGCATGAAAAATGTATCGTTTAAATCTATAAACTCGATGAAGCTACGATACGTTTTAAAAGGTTGATGAATATAATAGTATGGTACTCGTATATGGTGAATTTTTATACAAAACTAACTTTTATAAGTATTGTGACATCTATATACAGCAGTCGCATGTTAAAAAAATGTCTCCACAATCATAAACATCACAATTATGAATAGAAATTAGAAAAGTATAGAATGGATGAATTATATTTATTGAAAAATGGGATAGGTATATTTAAGAAGTTTTAAGGGGGACCAAGCTTACGCTTTCTTCTAAAGAATTAATTAGAATTTAAGAGGATACTTGTGGGGAACCCTCAAATCAGTAATAGAAAAATGTAAATAATAGACCTAGAATAATAATCGTAAATATACAAATTAATTAAGAAAAAAGTTTTTTGTTAACACAAGATTTTTGTTTGTATGTAATACTAAAATGGTACATTTATAATACATATAGTATTTTAAAATATATTCTTTAAATTTTTCAATACAGTGTTAAAAAATTAAAAAAAGCTTTATTCAGCAATTTCAACCTATAGACACAAATTCTACATGTTTTCAAACGAAATGTGTTGTATACAATCCCCCCGATTGCCTGGTGTTAAAAGTTAGGAGTATTATAAGTTTCAATTAAATTAGGTACCAATAAATTAGTTATAATTATGATTTGAAATATGTATGTTACAATAAATTTTTAACTCCGACACTTGACACATGTTTCACACTCTTTCTTATGAGAATTTCTTTAAACAGTGTTCAAGCTTGGCAATATAAAAATTTTTAGATGTACCTCAACAAAAATTTCAGGAGTTTTTATAAATTCGTATTTTTTAATATAAAGATATTCTATAAAATACTACTTTTCAAATTCAAAAGAGGCAATCTGATGAAATTTCTATAAATTGTGTGAAAGTGCACTCTTGAAAATAAAAACATTTTGTGTCTCTTTTCCATATTTTCTCACTAAAGTAATTGTGTGCTTTGAAAATATCATCTACAATTCTACATAATAGTCAACCTGAGAAGTAAGCATTTAAAGATTTCGTGTGCATGTTGCTTTGGATATCTCATTTCTGTGAATGGATCTCAACCAGTGATCTCTACAGTGTCAGCATTTTTTTGTCACATAACAAAAGAAAAGGTTTTTCATGAAATGTCATCAAACATATTCACTTTTCATAATATTACATTTGGGTCTGATTTCACTGATTGCTTTAACCATCTTTTAGTTATACTCATAAGTCAGGACTTTTTATTTAAAAGAATTTTTAATAATTATCATTTTCAACTCTGCCAAAACATAAATTCCATCATTAGTAATTATTATGTTGTTGAAATGATAACAGTTTTTATGACGCGGTTTAATGAAAGGTTGTTTGTGTTTACCTAATCCACTTAAGAAGAAGCTTTAATGTTAATATATGTTAAACACAAAGAGCAAGCTCTTTAAGTACTTTAAAGTACAAATTGTTTTGTATTGAAAGGTAATCTTGAATTATGGTTACTATTGTACTATATCTAAAACTATATAAATATTTCTTCTAACTAACTCATGAACCACAAAACTGCAACATCTGGCATGTTGACATAAATGTAACAATTACAGATATAATTAGTTATACATTTGTATTTTGACATGTACATGTAACAGTACACAGTAGTGTAATACATTCTGCAACTTCTAGAAAAACAAAATACATACATAGAGTTTCATGTAATTTGTAACTTTTATACCATCTTATTAAAAAAAACAAACTGCAAACCAGCAAACAAAATATCTGCAGAGAGGAATTAATATTAAATTGTTTTGTAAATACATATGAATAAAGTTTTCTTGAATATCCGAATTGTTTACGAATCCTATTTATTTTTTATGAGGTTTTTGTCTACTTTTGTAATAATGTCACACTTTACTAACAACTATATTTTTGTAATATGTATAGAAAAATATTTTTTCATATTCAAAAAGGAAACCCATTCGAAAAAGGAAATTCTAATATAATCTCATTTTTATTGCTAAACTATTCAGTATTCCACTATCGACAGGTCTTTTATAAAGATATTCAAACAAAATCTATTATACATAAAATAAATATATAATTGGCAACATTGACAACTATTATGAAATAATAATGAAGATGAATCTTTTTAATTATGACTTAATAAGAGGATGAAAATGTATACGTATTTATTTGTGAACATAATTATATAAATAATAGGTATATATAACTAATTATAACAGAAATTGTCAATTACATATTAATATCTACATAAAAATGAGGTTTTGTAATGATTTTATGGAATATTTAACAGACTTTTGTTAATAGAGTTGTACTATAAAATAGCAAAAAATTTAAAGCGCACTATTTGCATTTAAATAGGGAAATAACCTTTTTGTGGTGCAATGATTTACACATATTGTGGTATATTATAAAATTTCAATTACCATTAACTAACAGTAAATGCAATTCATGTATTCATTTTAGGTATAATGGTAATATTTTACAAAAGATATTGCATTCTTTTCTAGTGATTTAATTAACAAACACGAAACTTGTTTCTAAATAGTTCAAATTTTAAACGGTACAATATTGTATGTAGGTACGTACGTACAAGTATCATTACATATTACATACTTTCTTGCACGTACAAACGTACATACTTTTATTTATTTACCAACAAGGTTTTTCTTGTTAGAATTAATGAAATAAAGTTTACGTATACTTTGCCCGTAACAGATTTGTATGAAATTTCAACTACGTTGATGCCTTAGGAAGGTATAATGACTATTACGACAGTAATTAATTGGTTCTTCCGTGATTAATGCAATGTGAGGTCGTCCATGTTACTCATTTAGTATAGAACATATAATGTTTAGAATGATCATAAGGTAATTGTAATAACTACATTAATATTAGGTAGTATAGAGGTGATATTTTGTTATATGTATATTATGTAATACATATCTAAGTTTATAATAGTTTATATACAAAAAATGCATATTGCAAATCAAATATGTACATAAATATTTGTCCCGTTTCTTATTAGGTATATTAAGAGACATAACAAACAAGTACTTACACGATTAATAAGAATACGAGTAAAATAGTTATTTTCCAATAAGGGTGTGTGAACTTGTATTTCAGGCCCTATAGTGCGTAAAATAGTTCCTTCATGCACTGTGGAAGTAATTTACGCACTAAGAGTTTGAAATTTAATTGTATACATGGATATTGAAACGTTAACGTCATCATTAAGTATTATGTCAGTTGAAAAAAATTGTTATATTTATAGCAAGGACGTGAAGTGACTATTTTTTAGCGCTACGAATGCGCATTTGAAACATCAAAATTTTCTTTAGGCTGTGTTGTAAACAATATTTTTTTCTCAACTGACGTAATAGTTATATGATAGTAAAATCTTTTAGTAAGAGTGTGTGAAATTGTATTTCACGCGCTGTAGTACCTGAAGTAGTCACCTAACAGAAATTGAATGTTGAAATTGAATTGAAAAACTACTTTTTTGTATTATACATAGTTATAATACGTAGGTATATTATACATAAAAAGTATTTTTAATATTTTTAAAATTTATTTTAAAAATGTTACACATAGATCAATTTAAACTGTTATCGATTCGTTGATATTATATTATAAAGTAACATTATATTTTTTTGTTTTTGTGCATAAGCTACAAAAGGATTAATAATTATTTTTCAATTTTCTAAACGTTTTTGTTTACAAAGAGATCAAATTTGATTTTTTATCATAGAGTTAATTTAAAGTCAGCTGCAATGAACATATTATGTGTATTTCACCTTTTTTAGTTAGATATATAATTTTATCACAAACATTAAAATGTTAAACGCAACCAAACGCCACTTGACATATTAACTTATTAAGTATTAAAAGTTAAAACTGAAAATAATAAATAGATACGTATCTATTGATGTATAAATAATATTTTAAAAATCGTACTATACGTAATGCAAAATTATTAAAGATGTTACTATTTGACTTCCAATTATACCTATACTGTTCAAGTGTTCAAGAGTGTAAGATTACATGTAAATCTTTTGTAATAAGTAAGGAACGTTCAACACTATTGAATGTCAAAATCAAATTTCTTTGAAAATGTTTAGGACATTGTTAAATGTTTCGGTTATATTTTATATTTTTTTAATCGTGAAATAATCACTAAGCCCACACAGTTTTTATGTCACAAAACTTAAAATGTATTTTATATATGTGAGCCAGGAAACGAAATTTCAAAAACTACAAAAAATGGAATAAACTTATTAGATACAAATCTTACATGTGTTAATCACTTTGCTGTGACTTAATTATAAAGTTATAATTTATAAATCAGCAACGATATTTTATAACGAATACAAACCTTTAGGTAGTGAACTTTTAATTACGAACGAGATATGATATTAGAGAAAAAAATAAATAATTCAACAAACAAATCCTTTAGTGGACAAATCATTTAGATATACATACGTAACACGGAAATTTGATGATCCAGTTTTACGGTAACAAAAACTTTTTCTAAATAAATTTCGAACTTTATTTGTTAAAAAGTTTTAGAAGTAATGAGTTTGTCCCTATACAATACAAAATAAAATAGTCTTTATATAAATAAAGTTAGCTGCTGGCTTAAAGCATTTTCCAATATTAATTACAAATGGAAATATTTACAGTTGAAGATCCCATTTAAATTGTATGCATATTAATATGCTCATGTTATCTGAGTTTTGTATGTACGAAATGGTATACTCATGTACGAGTATTATACCATTATTCTGATTTACTTTGCAAACCGATTGTATTTTTTCATTTCAAATGACCATTTCATATTTGTGTAATACATTCCACAAAATTCATAACAAAGTTCACGTTCAGCAAAATTTGACATTCCAAATTTTTGTTGGTAATTATATTTGTATTTATTCCATTCAAAATTTAATAGTGAGGTGGTACGAGAATTACAATCATACTTTTGGGATTTTAGAATAATCGGAATTTTGATTGAATAAATGAATTTATATCAAATTTTCCAATGTTCAAATAATATTTATGTTGTTGATGTTATTGATGAGGATCAAGATAATTTTTGCTCATTTTTACCGGATGATATATTCACTTGTTAATATCACTCGTTATTAAATTAATAATTTTTTTAAATATCGATATCGATATCGTTTTGTTCTTTCATAATACTCATATACCTACCTCCTACCTACATATAGAAAAAATATGAGTAGGTGCTTACACCTGATATTATAAATAATACAAATACATGATTGTTGATTATATTTTTTCTTATATTACATAAATTTTACTAGCCCATGGTAAAATTCATAAAGGTTGTGTTGTTTTTAAATTTTATCTTTTACGTAGTTAAAACAATTTCTAGAACATAACACTGAAAAAATTAATTAGTATAAAATACTAGAAAAATGGTTTTTAAATACTAGTTGTAGTTATTACGTATAGCGACAAGGGCTACAATTGTATAAAATACTACTACAAAAATGTATTTACTAATATCATATACAATACAACTACAATACTTGTATAAATACAGTTTAATCGTACTTGTATAAAATACTACTACCGAAACTATATTAAATAAAGTTATGGTAGAGTATATATTAACACTTATTCTTCATATAAATAAGATTGGAAAATGTTATTAAATATATTTACTGTTAATAATAATTAACAGTACCGTAGTTTTATTTTATATAAAACAGGTAAGTTTTGGATAGACTTATTTAAGGATCAAAATAAAACACATTATGTATTTAAATTAAAAGTCCAAGTATATTGTTACACTTCACTTTACATTTCTTTTCTGATACACATTATTGGAATCTTCCTTTAGATATTCTAAAAAAAATCGTAACAATTATAAATACGTATACAATATGGAAGTAAATATGTTACCTATGATTTAAGTCACTTTTCACTTCATTTCTATTATGAGTTACACCAGGGTTTTTCTCATTAATTGTTTGTTGATTCTATATGTTTGTAAATTCCGTCGGGTTGGTTCTTAAAAATGCTTCAAGATCGTTCCAAAAAATTAGAATATTAGCTATTTTATTATTTTAAAAAATAAAAAATAGTTAAAGACTCACTATACAACTTATTTCTTCCAATGGACTACAGGACCATCACTGCGGGTACAAGGGATGTTCACAAGTTCTTTATCAAAAATATCTTTTAGTAAAATATTAACCCAATACTGACTTCACTTAAAATGCCCTCTCTATCATTAATACTCTTATTCGTATGTTCAATATTATTGTCTTTATTCTGTTTATTGGAATTCTGAAAATTATTTTAAATATAATGCATGACTGTATATAATTTTATAATTCGAGGGTTAAATATTAAATACTCACTACTTAGCTTGAAATAAAACATTAATTCTTGTAAATCAGAAAGAATGTTTTCCATTTATATATTAGAACTAACAGTACTACTACTCGTATCATC
>SSSI01008188.1:0-38933 GCA_004796505.1 Oryzaephilus surinamensis | reverse complement strand
ATAATGTATTTGCGACCACAGTTGTTCAACATTTATGAAAGATTAATCTGTACATTCAAATAGGTGTGAATAGTTTATTTACGTTTTTTTGAAGAAAAACGTCCTGCGGTGGGTGTGATGCTAATAAATTAATTACGTGGGCTTTCTTTTGTATAGACATTTTTGATAGTTTACGTATATATAGACATTTTATAGACAGGGCCGGTTCTGGCATGGTCGTATTGTACGTGCGAATAATATTTTGACGCCCTTCAAAACGTAAGATGTGGGGGGGTGAGGGGGGCGTAAGCCCCCCGTGAAAAGCGCCGCAGGCGAAAATTTTTCGGAGGTTCAAGGACAAACTATTTTTTGTGTATTATTGTAATGTATTATTGCAACAGTTGAAAACCATTAAAGTCAAAATGACAATAATCAATTTATATTTTATACATTACAAAACATATATTTATAATCCTAAAAGTCCCAGCTTACCATTTACATCATAATTTTATTTATTTTGACGAAAATGAATTACGGAATTTCATTTTATTTGCAACTCAGTGCTCAGTGCAATAGTTGATGAGAGACTCCGAGTAAACAGCACGGCACGGGCAACGCAAAATAAGAAAATCTGAATAGCTTATCCTGTGTCCATAGGTATAATTATTGTTTTTGTACAGTTATAGCGAAAGAACCCATAATATATAGTATATATATATACTATAGTATATAGTATAATAATAATATAATAGTATATATATATATACTATAGTATATACTATATACTATATACTATATACTATAGTATATATATATACTATATATTATATTAAGTATACACAAAAAAAAAATTTTTTTTTCATCATTTTTGCGCCCTTTGAATATTACGCCTGCGTGCAAGCACGGCCTGCACGCGCGCCAGAACCGGCCCTGATAAAATTGTAACAACTTATTGTGATAAGAAGTTTATCTCACGAAACATGAAAATTTTAAATGTACTTAATTTATGCACCGAGATCATAGATAAAAAATGAGATTATATCAGTTTTTTTGTTCTACACAAAAGACTTAAAAATTGATTGACAGTTTGAGAATTTATGTTCGTGTGTGTGGCCATTTTCGGCTTTATTATAAAAATAAAAAACCATTTAAAAAATTCCTTTTTAATACCGTTTTCATTAATCCCCCATCTCAATGGGTGGAATTTTTTAATCGGCCCATTATATTGTACCAATGCGAATGTGTGTGGCTTTTATATATGAAATTTTATCATCTTGTACGTACCATTGAAATAAATAAAACGATATATATACTTTTTTCGTCGTCTTTAATTAAACATTCTGCTTTTGTATTTATGGCTTCTTTATGTATATGTATGTATTGGGGAGATTCTTTGGGAGAAATATTTTTCGCACACATTTTTAATTGTAACTCATCCGCTTATAAAACTCTACTTCAATTGACAATAATTAAACCAGTTTTCTTTATGAAATTTATTCTGTTTAATAAAAAAAGTTGCATCCGCACCTCTACGTATGCGATTAACAATAAACTCGTTTCAAAATTTTTAATAAGCCGATGAAAAATGCTTCTCTAATACTAAATTATTGTTATTAGCTTTGTTCGGGTTTTTTTTTGAACTGTCCTAGAAGTATACTACGCATGCGCAGTAAGTAAAATCTGTTCGGGTTTATTTTGAACTATTTAAGGATGGAAGTGATCCAAGTAGTTCTGTGTTTTGGTTTTTAGTGAACGCCATTAGAACTGTTTCAGAATCGTCCTAAGTAGTACTTGCTGTGAAGTGGAAATTTGTGCGAACTCTTTGCGAACTCTTGCAACATAACCTTATTTTTTTGTTATGTTTTCTTTCTCTATGGTTATTGGGTTCCCATAAATTCAAGAATTCAACGTAGCGTTCGTGTTTATACAAATATTTAACCGTCCCAGAACACTTTATTAATTTTTTCCATTGCGCATTCAGTTCAGCGCAGTTTTAGAATTATCCTAGAATAGTTCAAATTATGAAACCCGAACAAAGCTAATATTATGAAAACTTGTTAAATGTACTTGGATGTGAGCAAATCCTAACATAACATAAAATGTTTGTTAAAATTCGTAGGTATTATTTTAATTTAATTTTTCTAATTTGAATTTTCATGTTATAAAACATGCAAAGTTTGTTATAATACTCGTCAAGCTGGAAACTGAAAACCAAAACTCATTTTAATTCAATTATATAACACACCATAAAACGCAGCAAGAGGCATTATTTACAGAACAGGCCCGGACTTGGTAATTTATTTCGATTATACTAATGTACTTGTTTTCCATCTTCTGTTTTTCTATTAATCTAACACATTGTACTTGAAATACTTGAATGATATTTGATAAATTAGCCAGCATTTTAATAACATTCAAAAGGATACTTAAAAGCTCGAAACGTTTTGAAAATATCTTGGCATTTGCATTAAAACTTCCTTTTGTAACTCTCACTAAAATAAACATAAAACCTTCAAAACTTTAATCTAGAAGCCACCTATCTTTTAATGAAAATTTTATGCCCCCAAACGAAAATATAACTTAAAACTGAATTACCCCATTACAAACAATAAGCATAACTATTTTAACTCTTTTGCGACAATTACGTGTAACGATAATTGAAGTATTAAGTACACTATTGTGAGCATGTCCTTTTTATCATACAATTAAAGTCGAAACAAATTTCCTTCAACTACAAAAACAACAGCATTCTAAAAGACATTTTAAATAGTTTTCTTATTCAAGACAATTGTAATCCGGAAAATTACCATTTAAATTTGTATTTTTCTCGTAATTGTTCAACATCCTTTAACGTAATCCTATAAATGAGGCTTAGGTAGTAAGCAAAGTGCTTTAGTTTATTAATTTAAATTAATTTGTGTGGAAAATATAAAACAGAAAATGAAACGGGCAATTTACAAAGGAAAAAATTTGTTTGGTATTTTATTTGTCTGGCACATGTCAAATTTGAAAACAAATAACTGGGCAATAATCCAGACGCAAAAACGTGTACACGAATCATTTTAACAGTTTCATATACTGTTGCATTTATAATTTGTTTATAAATCATCTTTCAAGAAATTTCTCTGAATATGATTGATTACAAAAACGATTTTTATTGTTTCAGAGATCTCACCAGCAACAATATAACTAGTTTGAACGTTACCTCATTGTCACATTACATGCATCTGGAGGAATTGTAAGTTGATTCTTTTATTTTTATTATAGAAAATCCATTACAAATGCCACCACAGAAGCCAATGATGTACAGTGCTTTTGTATATGTATTTTCAATATCTGCAGGCAACCAACAAAACAATCAAATCAAACAAACAGATTTTCCTTTTGTTTATGAAATACTTACTTTTCGTTGAATTTTGACGTTGCTTGCAAATTTCTTCAAACAACATTTCATGTGACTTTTTGTGTTTGTTCAGCAGCAGACAATTTTTATAACCAACCATATATATTTTGTTCAATCATTTCACTTTTTCACATCTCATCGAACACCTAACGGCATCCAATATAGTGGCAATGTAACTTTCATTGCATTTTATTGCATATTACATATATAAAAATGCATTTATTTTATTACACATGCTGGAAAATCGGAATGAGATGCTGGTGTGTGTACGTTTTTTTTGCAAATAGCATATTTGTTAGAACAGCAAAACAAAATTATATTCTTGTATGGATTCGGACGTGCCGTCAACAAAAAGAATGACAAATTTTAATATAAAAGCATATTTTTGATATTAAATTAATTACGAATTTTGTTCGTGGAAGATTTGAAAGTTTTTTTTATATAAAAATTCTATTGTGTGGTGAAAGAAGATGCAAAATAAAACTGTGGTACCAGCACAACATATTGATAATATGCAAATAATCTAATTTGTAAACACCATGTGACTCTTTTTCCACATACACACACATATAATATAATGCTCAGATTTCATAAAGTGATATAGAAAATGGGTGGAATGAGCTTTGCCTACAATATGATTTTATATATAAGAGGGAATTCGTATAAAATTTCAAACTTTACACTAGCTTAAACTGTTAAGAACACTTCTTATATAGTTTTTAAGTGGAAATGAAAAATAAGCCCGGATATAAAAAAGATCCCCTTCTTAAGATCTGATTTTGACATGTACTGATACTCGAAAGGAAGTCCATTATTAATGGTACACTTTCTACTTCACTTGGATTTTTTCCACCGAAAATAAAATATGTTAGATAAACTATATACCTAATTTCTTTAATGTGGTTGAATTTTTCTTTTTTAAATTGTTTTTTTTTTCGGTAAATCAAATGACTTAGGGAAGAGCGCACTTAACTGATTTTTATTTCAGTTTTATTTTGTTGTTGAAAAAATTTGCCACCGTAACTAATTATGCAGCCCCCGTTTACAGCAAGCCACCATAATTATGTAATTAGTAACGATGACAGTATAATGGCGAAAATATGTTAATGTATGGGGCTGGGTGTTGTATCAAAATTTTTAAAATGATTTGCAAATAATTAGGTTGAATTTTAAGGTGCTCAACCTCACCCTGTACGTAATTATTCTCCAGTTTACGAGTTAACTAATTATGCAATTAGCGAGAATATAGCGAATAAGGGCGTAAATAAAGGATAATTTTTTTAAGTTGTAATTTTTTTTAAATAGATATAATAGTTGAAATTTAATATTGTTTCAAGAGTTTTAACAAAGTTTCAACTTTTTAATAATAATTACATTTCGCTGTAGTGTTTTTCTTCAGCTAATGAGTGGGTGTTAGCATTGAAACCAATTAGCCTTTAGGTTGCCATCTCCTTTTAAAATATAACTAAAACGAGATGACATAGTCGTTAACGTTTTGCAGAAAAACTCATCACTGCTGTGTGTATGCCCTTTTTCATCCCCCACACTACCACCGACCATTCTTTATAATTTTAAACACCCTCTCAAGTTTAAGTAATTAGTTATTTAATGAAAAAAATGATTAATGATCATTTTCTTTCATCATTTTAAGAAAATGTATAAAAACTTTTTTGTAGTCGCAAGTACTTACATTGTATTGCAAAAATTATTGTGGACCATTTCCGGGTTTTTTGTGCAAAAATGTAATTTGCGTGTGCAATAAATTTTTTTATCAGTTTTGTCTAAGTGGTTAGTGGAAGAAAATTATAAAGGAAATACATGGTAGATTTAGATAAATGTTTTATATGGTAGTTTTTTAATATCGTTCCCATCGATTTTTCATTTTTTCATTTTTATTAACGAGATAATTGTTATATATTACAATTTTCAAGAAAATCTGATTGCGTGGAAAAAATTTAATAAAGCAAATGTGTTAATGGATTTTTTTCTAAAAAATGATTATATTTTTACAAAATCTAGTCAAGTGTAACAATAGACACCTGTATTACATTGAAGACATTAATTGCATGAAATAAATAGAATTTCCGCTTGCCTGAAACAAATCTACTGAAAACCGCATCAAACATTCCCACAAATATTGTCACTTCAATCACCTTCAAAGTGGAGTTTAGACATTTCGAACTCAATTTTCCGAGTCAACGGCATCTTCCCATATAAATGGGATGACAACTGTTTATTGTTTTGTTTTTGTCACATCACTCAAGTGGAAGAACAACCCCATATCATATATAAATATACGAATGGATCGTAAAATTCGATTTTTCTAATTTTGTAAACGGAATGTTTTGTGTTTTTTATTTCACAACAAGTGTGAATGAATTGTGGATAAAGTTTCTTAAAATGCAAGAAAATTTTTCCTAACTTTTATATATACCTACACTGTTTTGAGTTTCCACTATTATACATACAATAAAAAATATGAAAGATTAATGTTTTTATTGAGAATGAAATTGTTGACATTTTTATAAATGTATCCAAATTTAAAATTATTGTTATAAAGTGGCAAAAATTTCGCGAAATGATTAATGTGCCGTTTCCTTTCCATATATTATTTTTATTACGCTGATTTGTACGAGCAGTTTTTTTTCTTAATTTAAGTGTGTTTGTATGGATTTATTTATAAAACAGTTACGAAACGTTCAATTATACATGTATAATACAGGGTAAATATAAAATGATGGAGTCACACGTATAGATGAAATTGTTGGAAATTTTTTACAATTTAATCTGCTAGTATAATTCTGTATGCTTTCAATTTACTTAAAAAGCTTTATAGTGGATAAGAGAGTTCGTCCATTTGAAATACGGAACAAAGAAATTGACGAAAATTTTTCCAACCGTCAGTCAAATTAAAGAAAAGCCAACGTACGATATATTTTTGTTTCACGAATAAAATTATATCTAAATGCTTAATGACTTACTTTCTTTGCATAAAAAGCTCACCACCATCGTTAGTCTTATTATAACTCTGCTGCATTTACTAAATTGGTCTAGACTTGAAATATACTGTAGAAGAAAACTGAATTTCGTAGGTGGTTGCATTTTCGTTTTGCAACAAAAAATCGTTTCAGAATAGTTATTTGTTTTATAAGGCTAGAAACTGAGCTTTTGCGAGTGTGAGTTTTTTGAGGGCTGAGGCCGCAGGCCGAGGCCCTCAACGTACGAACACTCGCAAAAGAGTTTCTAGACGCATAAAACACAATATTTTTTGCGCCAACAATAATTATTTAAATAAAAAAATTAATTTAATAAACAATATTTCGACTTGACACATTTGACATCTGTCAAATCAATTCATTTTCTGAATCAGTGGGAACGTAAATTGCACTAGATTTCATTTTGCCTGCCTAGGCAGGAAAAACGCTGTTTCTAGACGATTTTCGCGATTGCAAAACGACTAAATACGGACGGAGGCGCAAAAAAAAAATTATTAAATTGTCTTCCACTGTGGCTGAGATTAGATTAATTGTTCATAAATTTTGCTTAGTTTTACCTACTCAGAGTGTATAAATAGTTTCAAGTAGTAGTTAGGTAAACTCAATAAATCTACCACATAAATGAACTAATCTGCATTTCTACGTTTTCTTTCCTGTTTTAAATCTAACACGCTTTTGTATTTTCCATTCACTTATTTTGCACTACTTTTAAAAGCATTTAAATTCAAAGCTCTCCATATCATTGTTTTTGAATATAATAATTGTGTAACAATTGTTTCACATAAGAAAAATTATACAACATAGGAATACTAAGAATTTTTCTATTCAAATTAAAACCAACGAGGCACCTTTATTCGGCTATAAAACCGTACAGATTTAACATATATAATAAAAGAGCTGAGAATATTGAACAAAGGATGGAATTGTTGGAAAAGAGTATTTTTTGTACAAAAACTACCGAAAATACACAATAGAAAACCGCCACATATAATAATACACATAATGGCACGCATTGGTAAGCCCACAACAACTACTACCCTCTTATAAAATAAATACTTAAAAAATAGATTGTTTTGTTGCCTATGCCTTCGTGTTTTTTTTTATATTCAATCCCCCATCTAAAAGCCATATAAAAGGCGGCTCTTAACGATTGTTGCTCTTATCGAAGTTTTTAACTTTTTATTATATGTTATACTGTTGTAATTGTTTTTTATTCTATTTGTTGCAGAATTTTAACTGATAATAAATTGGAGTTTATACATCCAAAGGCGTTTGCAAAAAATACACAATTGAAAAGGCTGTAAGTATAATATTTTCAGGAAAAGTGTGGATTTCTTATGACTTATGCATTTAAGAAAAAATCATATTTTCTAATTTCGGTCACCTGAATCCAACAACACTCTGTAGACCGGAAACTTTTAAGAAAATTGCACACATTATTGGAAAATGTAGTACAACCACTATATGTATGGCTTCTTGCTTGTAAATGCAGGTCGCACTTTGTTCCATTTACGTGAATATAGTGAACGATAAGGGATAATTTAACCCTTCCTTGATTCAGTTTTATATAAGATGATGTTTGGCTCGAAGCCATTCCGTTTATTTGATCCACTAGTCTGGTTATTTATTATGATAAGCCAAACAAAATAACCAATGTTTTAGTATAGAATACGTTTTGTATAAAGACAAAGTCGAAGACTCGAAGAGGACAGTGTAATGCCATTCTTTTCCATCTATTTTCTTTCCATGTGAACAAATTTGATTTGTTGTTTCGGTTTTGGTGTGTGTGTTTGTTGCTGTTTTAGTTGGTGGTGGTGGATTAAAGCAATTTATGTCACTAGGGGTGCCTTCTTTATGGCATTTTGTGTTGTTCAGTGATATGAAATTGTAGGACAATTTTCATTGCCTTGTTTTAGAACAAGATGTTTTTGTTGAGACATTTATATTTCAATTTCCCTTATCTGGTTTTAAATTCTTTTTGATATTCATCAAAATGCTTGTTTCAACTACTTATTTATGTAAATAAATAAATACGATTTATATTTTGTTGGGTTGTTTTTTTTGTCGTTTTAATAACATCAAATCGAATAATATTTCACCATTTTCTAATGATTTACAACCCTGCTACTACAATTTTATTATCACCCCAATGACAATATTTCTAAAAGAAAAAAGGGACAATAAAAATGGGCCTTTGTCATCTAGTGGAACAACACTTGAAAAAATTTAACACCATGTATATCCATTATTATCATTTTGTGGTAGTTTGTGACCTTTTCAACCTGAAAATTTATTGCATTCATATCGGTACACAAACCATTATTTACTGTGTATTGCAGATTGCAACCCCCTTATGCGCATATTGTTTATATAACAATTTTTATACTGCATTTTTAAATCCATCAAACAAAAAAGAAATCTAATAATAATTTACTACAATATTATTATATAGACAGTGGATCGTAAATTTTCTGTGTGATTCAATATAAGTGCCAAAAAGACAATAAACAATTGTCTATAAAATTGTGTAATTAAAATCTTGATATTTAATATAATAAATGTTGTAATATATTATGGTTTGCAAACAGAATTTTGGGTTTCTCCTTCAAATAAATCATCGTATTGTCCGCGTTTTTTTGTTCGTTTGTATCTTTTTTCTGTTGTTATTTAAAGGTGAATGTCTTTATGGTTTTTTTTAAAGAGTTGCTGACGTAATTTTAATTAACTCTCTCTAACGGTTAATTTGCACGTTTCAGATTACTTCAAGGCTGTGGATTGATGGAGATTCCAACTGAAGCACTGAAACCGCTCACCAAACTGCATACTTTGTAAGAAACATTCTTTTTCCATACGATTTTATTGTACTTAAAATTGGTTTTTTATATAATTGTTTTTGAAAATTTCAAAAAAACACAAATTCAAATTGTTTTAATAAAAATGTATAATTGAATTCTCATTTTATTTCCAACATGTGTATGTAAATAATTCAATGATATATAATATATTTCAACAAAACATTAAATTATTTAACTGACAGACAACAGACTGACAGGTCTGATAATACCAATTAATTTTGGTTAGTGTTACATGGCCTAATTACAAGATATAGCCATTAGGTGTACAATTTAAACTAGTATTATAGACTAGTTAAACGTCGCACGAAATACATTATATAGCTATTTTTGCATCTGAAAAACATCAAAACTAACAGATTGTTGTACTTGGATCGTATTTCAAATATGTTTTTTCTATTTTTGAAAATTTACTCCTTTGCACTGATTTCCGTGCTGTTTTAAACTGAAATCCTTCCGATATTGATTACTTCCTCTGTCCAGCATTCCGTCCTAGAAAATAAATATCCCTCATTTTAATAATAGAAAATTCACTCTAGTCGATCCCGAAAAATCAAACTCAATCCAAAAACAGCATAATTGCATACATTAAACAGCAAAATCTCCCATGTATAGTTATGTATGGGTCTGTTAGTCATATATGACAAGGGTAAAGTCTATAAATCAAGTACGGAATAGCACAATATCCACCACTTCTATATATATCTATATCACTATTATACAGAATATACTTTTAGAAATTCAGGCAGACCATTTTCTGCGTAGGAAAATAGATTTTTGGGACGACAAACAAGTCCGGAACTAACAAACACTTCCTGCCCAAAGATGGAACATTTTTATTTCAGTCAATGTGCTTTATATTATACATATACTGTGTGTGGGGGTGGGTTATGTGCATGGTTTATATGGTGGCGGATAAACCAAAACAGAGGAAAACAGCCTCTCGCATATTGATTCAAGTTTTGTTTTTTTTTGCCGACCCAAACTTACCACATATACTAATTCAAAATTATTTTGTTCGCTGATACAGCAAATTTTGCCAAACGAATGGGGGCGAGGTGGAGAGAGCGAAATTGAATCAAAAACAAAAAGAAAGTCACACTATAAATACGCGGGGCCACAAAACCAATTATATGTGCAAACAGAGCCCACCCCCAAATTTTGCAATCAATTCTGCGGATGATGATTGAAATGTCAACAAAAACGTAAATACTGCTAAAAGTTGTTGTAATAATAATAAGGTGGCAGATACGAGGATGGGCGAAAGTACGAAAATAACACCCTTTCGTAACATAAAAACAGTATAAATGTGGTGGCGGTGGCGCCAATCTAAAATTTTCCAACGTTCACCACTTTTTCATGAGACGTTTTATATATATGTTGATGTTACACACAACAAAGAATACAACAGCCAGCTGGTAAATAGTGAAAGGGTGGTTCAATGTGGCACATCAAATAACCAAACATGAACATTTGTATTTTGTGCTTTTTGAGGGGGTTGAAAATTATTACAGTAATACCACATTTCATACAAAACATCAACAAAAGAAAACGATACGATGAAAGTGAGAGAAAAATAACGTGCAGAGTTTGTTTGGGGGCTGAAGCATAATGATTGAATGGCGAGAGAACATTTGGCTTCAATTAGTATTTATTAAATTCAATAAATCGTTCAAGTTGTGTAAGAAAACGAAGTTATAAGTTAATCGTTTTTCAAACACAATATATATCATTGAATTATTTTTATATGCGATAAAAAGAGAATTTTAAATTTTTTTCTCACAGAGGTTGCAGTGGAGTTTTCCACCCTTGTGCTTTACAAAGATTTTTATGGAGTAAACAATACTATTTTGCACTGCACTTCTTTTCTAAACTGTTTTTAACAAATTTTTTATATGTATTTTGTATGTCTGTGATAAAATTTTATTGCATACTGCACAATTTTTCATATATTCACTATTTATACAGGGTGTCAACAAAGTAACGCTATATAGTTACTTTTTTGATACTTGCTGTATTTAAATCTTTTTTAAAAATTTTCACCAATTTTTCCAACTTTTACATGTTTTTTAATGTATATGCCATTTGTTGGGCGACAAAAAACAACTGTTTCTATATTATATAAAATAGACAGGTGGGCAATAACGAAATATGGCACTTGGATAGTGACGCTTTTCAGCCAATTCAAGCACTGCGTAGTTTACGTTTGGACGGAAACCGTCTACGTACCATACCCACAGAGGCATTGGCCACCCTCATGCATCTAGAGGTCCTGTGAGTACCAGGACCACACATACAATGCACCGCATCATCTCTATTTTAACTAGATAAATAAACACACTCTTACAATATTCCAATAAACACACTTTTAATTCAACGCTTTTTGTGCTAATCTTATTGTTGTTATGTATATGTCTGTGTTTGTGTGCACCCTTACTATACACAGCCACCTTCACAATTTTCTAACGGTTGCTTAGTTACAAACAAATAAATCTATTTACAAATGGAAGATGTTTGTAACTAAGCAACTTGATTTTTTGAATGTCTCTATGTGTATTGTTAATTATTTTAGTTAGTATGTGTGTGTGAAACACCCTGTAGATGTAGTAACTAACCAGAAAAATAACCAGGCTCTTAAAAAACACTCAAACACTGAAAAACGATATGTATTTGGTAAATTAACTGGTAGTTAAATATATTTAAACAATAACACTTAATACAGAAAGTAGTTTGGTAATTTTAGATGGTTAGAATTGGATTTTTTCCCATGTTTAATTTTTAATTAAATGTGTGTAATGTGTTTCAGAAATATTGGAAATAATTTAATATCTTCAATAAGTATGGGCGCTTTTCCTGAAATGGATACGTTAATCGTTTTGTAAGTATATTCAATAAAATCAATTAACAAGTAGGTATAAGAAGTGTATCTAGAACGTGGAAAAATAACGAAAATTTATATATATTTTCATAAACTAGCTAACAAACAAGGATTTATTCCATTTTTACATACATACAATAATATAAGAAGATGGTTTTTTAAAAAATGATGAAACATAGTAAATAAATTTCATAATGCTCGTAAAAATATAGTTTTGAAAAAGTTTTTCCGAAACCATAACTTTATTAATAACAAAATTTTCTAGAAAAACTTTTAATAATATACGTATAATAAATTGAAAGTTTTGTTAAGTTTTCATATAAATTTCAAAATAATAAAATATAAATAAACAACAGAAAATATTTAATTAGATGCACTAGTATACCTACAACATATAATTCAAATTGTATTATCGTCAATATACAAGATGATATGGAAAATCCGATTTAAAAATATAGGACAAAACCTGCATAGTAAAACTACTTTTCATCCCCATCACAATAAGATATATGATCTTATATAAGAGAACGTGAGCATGTATGTATGTACATACACCGGAAAAGAGGAATAATATAGATGTAAAAAAAAACAAGCAAAATTTCATACACGAAGACAACTAATTTAATTTATTTAATCAACTCGGTTTGAAAACAATAAATTTTTTAGTGATTTATTGTTTGTTTTGTCGGAGGTAAAATAAATTTAAATTTGACATTTTTATGAGTAGAAAAAAAGTTTAAGTAAAATTTCATATAAATTTTCCGAGATATCAGGACATAAACCTATATAACAAATATAAAAAACCCTGTAATAATGACGTCAATTATTTATATAATATAGTTGTTGCACCACATCATGTTCACAGTAAATAAATTACATGTAATTTTGTACATTTAGAAAAATCATCGTCAATTTTTTAGCATTCTCTCTGCTAATGTTGAGATAGAAAAGAGGCACACTCTTTGCTGTAATAAAAAAAGGTTTTAATCTCGCACATTTGACTCATTTGTTACCAGTTTATTTTCTCTATTCATTTTTCATTTTCTTATTTGTACATTGCTTTGATCCTTAATGAACACTAATTTATATTCCACAAAATAAGATTTTTGGTGTTTTGCCTTACAGATTGTTGAAACGTAATCAAATTGGTGAATTATCTGAAGAAGCATTCACGAATTTAACATCTCTTCGTGTACTGTAAGTAGGTTTTGTTTCATTTTATGTTAATTAGATTTAAAGTCAAAGTTTTAAGTATGTAGAAAACAAGTTTTAAGCAGCTTAAACTACTAATTATAAATAATTTTCATAGTGCATTAATTTCACCACGATTTTATAAACATTAAATTAACTGTGCTAAACGCCCTGTATATACATATATGTACCATATATATGTTGCCAATGCTATTTACAACCACTGAAAGTTATTTTATTCGTTTGCAGTGAATTAGACGACAATTTGCTCACGGAAATACCAGCCGCAATCACTAAATTACCTGATTTACAAGAACTGTAAGTACAATATAATACTAAACTATACAGATTTAAATTGCATTCCATTTGCGAGTACATAAATTTTACATGGAAGAAAAAATGGGTCCACATAATCGTTCTTAAACAATTTTCTTGCAGATCAATTTCCGGTAACCGTATAAAATATATTCCCGGTGGTTTGCTGCAGAAAACACCAGCATTGGCCCTGCTCGAACTAAAAGGCAATCCCTTAATCGGAGTGGACTCGCACGCGTTCTCATTTCTGCCCCGTCTACGAAAGCTGCAAGTATTATGTTCCCACTTAAACTTTATGTAATAATTAAGGACTTACACACTAGCACACTACATATATTATATAGCTTATTATATTCATGAGGTATTCATCTTCCGAGGGAAGGATTGGCCTCCAAATTAAACTATGCGACGATTTAATTTGCATGCTTATGAAAATTGATGTGAACATTTTATAATTTATTGACTTTCACGTAGTGGTGCTTTTTTTAGGATATTGAGTGAAGCTAGAGAATTGTCAACGTTTCCAAACTTGAACGGTACTACAGCTTTGGAGGTACTGCGATTAGATCGGGCCGGTATTCATTATGTGCCGCCAACGTTGTGCATTACTTGTCCCAGATTAAAGAGCTTGTAAGTTGGTTGTTGGAGGAAAATGATTGCGTGATAAAGATTTACTGTTTCAGGGATATAAAATCGAATAAATTAACTGCTGTACCTGATTTAAACAATTGTAGAGAAATGAGAGTATTGTAAGTGAAGTTTTCTTTTGTAGACGAAAATAAATAATTAGTTTTTATTTAAACAGAGACTTAGCCAGTAATTATATCAAGTCAATTGAAGATAGTCCATTTCGTGGAATGTACCAAATGCACGATTTATTATTAGCCCATAATCTAATCGAATATATTCCACAAAATGCATTTTACAATTTATCAAAATTACAAGTTCTGTAAGTTTACATGTTAATTTAGAATTAAAATAGATCGTAATTTTTGATTAGATTGTTTTTTTAGCGATTTGGAAGGCAATGACATTAATTATATACATCCAGATGCTTTTTTACCAATTTCGCGAATCGAAGATTTGTAAGTCATCGCTTTTTATAACTTTTTTAAAAATAATTAATAATTTTTTTAGGAATTTGGGAAACAACGTATTTCCGCATTTACCCTCAGCCGGTTTAGAACGTTTACTGCATTTAAAGACATTCAACAATCCATTTTTACGGGAATTTCCACCACCTGAAGACTTTCCACGAATACAAAGTTTAGTCCTAGCTTACGCTTATCATTGTTGTGCCTTTCTGCCATTGATTCCGTCCAATCCACCACCAAAAGCAAAGGATATCATCGTTTTTCCAGACATTGAGGACATTGATTTGAATATATGGAATAGTTCGGTGGATTTGTGGCCATCACAGCGTAAAAAACCAGTTTAGTTCAATAATAACTATTTTATTTAAATATATTTTCAATTACAGAGAACATTAGTCACAAATTTGGTAAAAAATTCGAAGCAATTTGGGAAAATATCCGTTCTGATTTTACTTATCCTGGAAACTTTCCATCCTACATGGAAGAATATGGTGCCGACGATGATGCTACTCTACTTTTGGGTGGCGATGGTGCTCAACAGACGGGAAAAATTCAATGTTTACCATTACCCGGCCCATTTTTGCCGTGCCAAGACTTATTCGATTGGTGGACGTTGCGTTGTGGAGTTTGGATTGTTTTTTTATGCGCCATGCTTGGAAATGGAACCGTTGTTTTTGTTCTCATCTTTTCAAGAAGCAAAATGGATGTGCCCCGCTTTTTGGTGTGCAATTTAGCGGCCGCCGATTTCTTCATGGGCATTTACCTAGGTAACATTTCCAATCCAAGTGTCAAACAACCATTAAAATTATTTTTGCAGGTTTCTTGGCCGTCGTGGATGCATCCACGCTTGGTGAATTCCGGATGTACGCAATCCCATGGCAAATGTCCGCCGGTTGTCAATTGGCCGGTTTTTTAGGCGTCCTCAGCAGCGAATTATCCGTCTATACGTTAGCTGTAATTACTTTAGAGCGTAATTACGCCATTACACATGCAATGCACTTGAATAAGCGACTCTCTCTTAAACATGCGGGCTACATAATGATATGTGGTTGGAGTTTTGCCATTGTCATGGCCTTATTGCCTCTATTTAGCGTATCCGATTACCGTAAGTTCGCTGTTTGTCTACCATTTGAAACGAAAGACGCCGCCAGTTTAACGTACGTGGTATTTTTAATGTTCATAAATGGTATAGCATTTCTAATATTGATGGGGTGCTATTTGAAGATGTATTGCGCTATACGCGGCTCTCAAGCATGGAATTCAAACGATTCACGCATCGCCAAACGGATGGCACTTCTGGTATTCACCGACTTCTTGTGTTGGTCGCCAATAGCGTTTTTTTCACTAACAGCCGCTTTCGGTTTACAATTAATCACTTTAGAACAGGCCAAAGTGTTTACTGTATTCATTCTACCACTGAATTCATGTTGTAATCCATTCCTGTATGCAATTTTAACAAAACAATTTAAAAAAGACTGCGTCATGATTTGTAAAGCGATTGAAGAGAGTCGTGTAACACGGGGCATAGGTAGATGTAGACATAGTTCGAATTTCAGTAATCGACAGACACCAGCCAATACGAATAGTTTGGCGGATCGTTCATCACGTGAAAATCAAAACCATATACCGCAGTGTACGTGCAATATGAAATTGTTGGGTGACAATAACGTACAACAACAGCGAGTGGAACGGAAGACAAGCACAAGAGACTGGTTGTTGAGCAAGATGAGGTGGTTATTGTGTGTTAGAAGGCCCACAGGACGTAATCGGCCACGAAATGTGGATCAGTACACTTATCAAATAGCAGAAATACAACAGAAACAACATAAAAGAGCCTCCTCGGTGTCGTCTAGTGAAAATTTCAGCTCAAGCAGGTAAAATGAATTTAATTTAAATAAAATTTGCCTTTGCTGCCATCTATTTGCAACATACAGAACTTTTGATCCCATCTATGAGTTGAAAATGCAAAACTGAATTTGAAATTTTAAAAACTCGGTTTCTTGAACACTTCTTTCATTTCAGATCGGATTCTTGGCGACACAACCACCACTGTGGCATTCCTTTGCGTCTGCTCGACCCGAAACGGCGCGCTTCCTCGTGGCTAGTTACGCGTAAAACATCACAGGACTCCAACTTGTCCAGTTCACGTAATGATTCTTCCGGTTCAGCAACGACGGCCAGTACAAGTACGTGGCGAATATCACGTTCGAGTGCTTCGAGCAATGAACCAACCCGGCTACGTGCCAAACCACGGCTGACACGCCAATGTGCCATCCAAGATGAAACTGCCGATCCGCCTGGATCGCCCGGCCGTTTGACCGTCCGTTTTCTAACGACGATTCCATCCGCAGCCGAAAACAGTATGCAACTAGAGGACGATCAACAGCAACTCCAGCAGGCCCAACCGTCGATTCTGGTCAGCCCGGCCAGGGATCGCGAAGGGCCATTGTATGCCATTCTGCATTCGCAGCCCCTAATTACGCCCACTCGGCGGCAAAGTATAGTCACTTTGCATCCGATCGAAGGCAATAACAACAATAATAATAACAATAATAATTCTAGTCAGGCTAATAATAAGGGTAAAACAGAGGCTGGACCTTCAAGATAATAAATATTTCTAGTTTTATTATTTAAAGTCTGTAAATGCACTCTAGGGTTTGATGTTTCATTCATTCAGTCATTTTTTGTTCTAATTTAGTTTATTTATTTATTTATTTATTTTCGTATATTTGTATATATTGTACATAAATGATAATCGTGTATTTTTTCACATAAAACATAATATATATTATAATATGTAGAGAAATTATTATTTCAATGCCAATTTATAAATATTATATATAGGTAATATCTCATTAAAGTATAAGGGAAAATTCCAGTGAATTTTCATAATGTCTTTATACCCAGCCAGTATTATTTTAATAACATTTTATAGAGTATGTGTTAGATGTTTTATTCGAGGTGATTTTTGAACGAATTGTTGGTGAAGACTTTCAAGTATTTCCTGAATTGTCCACCTGTTGCATATTTAAAAACCACCCCGTGTAAAAACCTATTTTGTAAAACCATTTTTGAGAGACTGACGCCTGTGTGGTGTGTGAGTGCAAAAAATGTACACGTAAAATGTAATAAAAATGTGTGTGCCTTTGTAAACAATAAGAAGAGAGTTTTATTTTACGTTTTCAATGATGGAAAATTAAGTAGCTGCAAAATAACATTTCCTAGAGTGCTTAATTTTTTACCAAAATCAAAATAAGTTATTTCCTTTTTCTAATTAATTTATTGTTTGTTTTAGTTAATATTTCTGACAATTTTATAAATGCGTGATATAATATAAAAGTTTGTATTTACAAAAGAAAAAAAATAATAAAAAATGGTAATAAATTAATAATTTAATAAGTGATACTACTCTTAAACTCAAAATATATTATTATAATTATATACTTAATATATAAATTAATTATATGTTATTTATACAGAAAATAAATAAAATAAAAAGAAAACAAGAAGAGAATGAGAGAAAGACGTTCCATGTTAAATTATAGGGAAAACCAATTATAAAATTCCAATATTGTTTAAAAACTTAAAACAAAAATAATAAATAAATAAAAATTCCAATAAAAATTGTATACAAATTATTTTTAGACCTTTTTAATCTAATATTTATAAAAAGTAATTAAAAAAGGAGCAGTTTAGAAAGAAGGCCTAGATGGTAACTTGTTTAAAATACGTCCTAAAGGCACTGGATTCTTATTAATATCTGTTTGTGGATCATTTTGCTCGTATTTCAACAATGTGTCTAAATCTCGTGTTCTTTTGAACTCTTCAAATTTTTTATTTAGTAAATTCAATTCAGATTTTGATGTTGTAGCTACTGGCAATGGATCCTCAACGTTTTCTTCGTCCACTTCCTTGAAAAACAATTTCATAACGAACAAAAGCCCCACACAAAACCTTGGATGGAAAGTACTTACTTGGATTTCGGAAAAAGTGACCGGTTGTGTTCGATAACGTGTTGAACCGCCCTTTCTTTTTTTCGGAACGACTCTTCTGTGTAATCTAGACATCGGTTCAGGGTAAACTGTGTCCATGGCTACGAAAAATCAAAAACAAACTATTAATAAATTCAAATAAAACGAAAATTGTGCCACTAGATAGAAAATTATAAAAATGGCAATCTGGCTAATTTTAAAATGTCTCATATCAATAAAGTTTTCTAAACACATCGCATATTCGTAAATATTGTACGAATAGACCTAATTTTCGGCTCGCAATAAATTATATTTGGCTATAGTACATATTTAAAAGAACACATCAGGAAAAAAACAAAAATGAATGGATAATTTTGGATACAAAAATAATAATAATAATGGACGCGTGCAATTCACTCTCCAAATTTATTATTTTATAGTTTTTTTTTGCTCTCGATTTTTTCAAAGTTAAACAGACAATATTTTCAACTTTAATGTAACTGTTAGTGTATGGAAAACAGAACGATGTAAATATTTTTAAAATTGAAAGTAAAAAATAGAACTTGTCTTAATTCGAAATGATTAAAACTAAATTATGTAGTTGTATATTTGTTTAGAAAATTGCTTACATAGTGTTGTTTTCGATTTTATAGAGCTTTGAGCAAACAATACAGAGAAAAACGTTTTATTACATTTCAGAAAATATAATAAACGAACATATTCAATTGAAGAAATAAATAGGAAAATTTGTGGAAAAAATCTAAAAATATTACTTACATTGTGTAGGTGATGATAACGATGGCATTTTTGTTTTCTTTGTTTTCCTTTTTACAATTTTATACTTTATACAAAATTTCAAACACAATTAAACCAAGATATCACATATACGTTTTAAAATACTCTTTTAAAAAATTGAAACAGCTGTTTTTATTCGTATTAATATTTTTTCAAACACATATGCACGAGAAAAATATGACGAAATGATTTTCCTTCTCACGAATCTCTTGGCTAAATTTAAACTATATGGAAAATGTGTGTATTCGTTTCGTTTTTAAATACACAATTTTTCTGCCTACGCATCATTTTTCAAAATTATGCGCGAAATAATCACCAGTTGAATTTTTTTTATTAAAACTATATACCTTTATTTTTCGTACAATATAATAATAAATATAATTTCAATTGATCAAAAAAATACAAAATATACACAATAATAATAATAAATGGCACAATATGTTTAAATCCTTTTTCTCAATTATTTCATTTTTGTTTCTAGTGAAATCTAACACCGCATACAGACAGTAACGTATGTTTAGTTTTTAAATAAATAACAGGTATTAGTGTAAAAACTAATAAAAATCGTTCACGTAAACAGTCTAAATGAGCTTTTAAAATTTCTGGTTCAATTCCATTCATTATTGAATAGAAAACTTTTATGCTATATACTGAGCTATCATTTTCGTGACCTTGTTGTAATTTCTTTAAACTATATTCCATTGCCTCGCTAAATATTTCCAAATCAAATTGTTTACATTCAATTTCAGGACAATCAACATGGCATACAATTGCTGCTAAATTATTCTCGTAATTCCAACGGCGATATATGGAAATTGAATATTTGTCGATGCATTTTCCAGTCTCTTCATCTACAAAAAAAAGTTACAATACAATTTTAATTCATTTTTAAAATTGAATTGGACTCAATGCCATACATTCGAATTGATTATTGTGCCGATGTGCCCAAACATGCCACTCGACCAATGCATTCCTTGGCAATCCATCAACAACCACATACTCAACGATGGCATTATTCGTTTTACCCTCCCACATCCTCCTAGCCGGTTCAACATACGACAAATCAGTTACATAACAAATACCTTGTACGACATCACGTAAATTCGAATCGATTGCATTCAATAATCGACCGATATTCCTTAAAGTTAATTGGCATTGTGACTTTATGCCGCCATTCACCATTTCTAAACTACCAGGAACTAATCCAATTTGACCAGCTAAATGAATAACATCACCTATGCGTACTAGTTGACTATACGGGCCTATATTGGCTGGGGCCCAATGCGATCTACTTTGTACATGCATCGTATAACTAGAAAAATACTATAAATAACAACTGATTGATAAATTTTGAATACATTTTTTACCGTTCACATGCCAAATCACCCGAATTGTTTGCCTGCTTCCACGATAACGCCTCCAATACAATGGGACAACTTTTATCAAAAGGCACTTGAACACAAGCCCGTGTTGGTGGATTATTATGCTTCAATGTTTCCACATAGAATTTATTTAGGTCTTTATATTCTGCCATATCACTTATATACATTGTTATGGAACATAAATCGGTTAGAGAATGATCGTTTTCAGCCAAAATTGCTGCAATTTTAATTCAATTACAATTTTATTCACATTTATAATAGTTATTTGTTATACAAGTGCGGAAAAATATCTTTCCGCCCGAGTAAAATACAAGATTTTTTTGTAACAAACATTCGAATTTAATTTCAATTAAAAAAATTAATGGTTGCTTGAATTTAGGGATATTTTTTTGGTTGGTAATGAAACAATTGAACAAACACTATCAGTAATTGCCACAATTGCACCATAAACTTTAATTTTAAATAATTGAAGACATATTTCATTGTTGATTTACTTAGTGTATCGTGTATTATTATAAAATAAGTTGAATTAAAATATTGTTTATGCTATTAATAAGATGGACGCCACAACAAAATCGACACACTATAGAATTCGCCTGAATTCCAGCAACCAGCAATTTGTGTAAGAAGTACCAACATTGTTTTTTCTTATAACTGCGATTATACTGTAATAACCCCTATTACTATACGATTTTTGAGTAAAAATTACTAAAAATCGTTTGGTAATGAGACCAAATTAGAACGGCGTTACAAAAAATACTTAAATTGTAAAATGTGCTCTTTGTTGGGCAGCGTCGTCGTAGTGTGTAAAAAATGCATACCTACACGTTAAAATACTCATAGCTTCGTTCATTGAGGTGTATGGGTCCTCTTTGGCAGCTGCTTGTACACCACCAATCCATAACCAGCCATCAACACTTTTAACACTGGTTGGTGTTTGATTTATAAATGATTTTTCGGTTGATGGGGATGGGGTTAAAGCGTTTTCAGTGTCACTACAGGTACTTGCGTCTAAGTAACAAAGATACATTTTGAAATCGAGCTTATTTAATATTTTTCCAATTATTACCGTCTTGGTCTTCGTTAATATTAAGAGCATCTTCACCCTGGTCCGTTATGTAACCGTCGCTATCTTTTAAAGGTAAGCCTTTCAATCGATCAGACAATTCTAGTGGAGGTAGTTTGGTTTCCAAATGGACATTGTTGAATTTTAAATAACCAACTGGGGCAATAGGGTCGTCTGAGTGCAGAACTATCTCAGAATCATCGCTAAAATTATAATAAACAAAAAATAAAAAAGGAATTTTAAGATTAAATCAAAATACATTCAGAATAAATTGTTATCTCAATTTATACAAATTTGTATTCCTATTTACATATGTATATTGAGATTGTCATCTAAAATACATAAATTACTTACATAACAATTCTACTTTTAAACAGTGGACAGTCTAATGTGAGTGTTTCATATTCGCCCCCTTCTCCGCAAACATTGAGTCCATATTTCTCGTGCATTGCACCTAAATGTGATTGCATTTGACTCAAAGTTCGTCCTAAATGTTTGTTCGGCTCCAATCCTAATGCGGCCACTTTGATAATAATAGCATCCACTTCACATTTAATCATTTCGTCAAGTAAATCGCTTTGATTACGTCGCCATAAATATGCCAAGGGAACCAAATCGAGACGAATACATCTACAAGCGAATGAAAATAACAAATTTTCATAATTATGTGCACATGTTAGTCATACACATTTTCCACACGAACTCGTTGATAGTCTGACAAAATAGCACCAACTGAAACAGCATCAATATCAATTTCGTCTTTAATTCTTTTCAACAATTCGAACAAGTCTTCGACTTCGTCCTCTTCAGTAGGCTCGTAAGTTTTTCCTTGTTCGATAGAGAGGCCAAATGTCACTTGTTTGAACAGTGGCAAGTCGAGGGCTTCGGCAATTAACTCTATAGCTTCATGTCCTACACTCTGATACATGTAACTATCAATTTCACTTCGATTATGTGGCACTAAATTTCCCAAAGCGACAATATCGTGCCCAGCAGCCATACATTGCATTATATTGAATGTACTATCCTTACCACCGCTAATTAATGCAGCTACCCTCATATTTTCTATCTAAATAAAAAACGTGTGCTGTTTACAGTTTCGTTGCCAATTTCGGTACAACCAGATACATATTTTGTAATCATATGAATAATTTCACAATATAAATATAATTATAAATCGATTTTTTCTTAAAATAACTTACCGAAAAAGTGTGTGTGTTTTATTGATATTTACTAATTAAATGGTGAATTTAATTGTGTTTTTAATGTAAAATTGGACTATTTACTTGATGTAACATAATCGAAGGTCACTTTCTAAAAGTGAGGTTATAAACACACTATTTGTTAATTAAAAAATAGACGAATCAAGTCTAATTAAAAAATAATTATTAAACTTAATTAGGAAATTGTTTCTTATCTAAGTCTTTTACAGATTAATTTATTTTGGTTGTTAATGTTACTTTAACGCATGGACGGCACGTGAAAACATAATAATCCTTATGGTTTCTATTAATATTATGTTAAAATCACAGTTGAAATGTTGTTATGCTTAACGAAAGATAATTTTTTTTATGTATGCGGAATAAATTTATAAAGAATTTTGTTTAATGATAAAAGCTCCAGTATTTTTTCATTTGCATTCTGAATAGCAGAATTTTACTTAACAAGAGATTAGTTGCAACAATTTATTAAAATCATTATTTTTTAAAATAAAAATATGTATTCTTTGCATAAGGATTATTTTTTAATACAAATTATACAATGGTGAGTTGAGTAAATTAATTTGAAAATAGCTAATTTTTAAAAAATTCAATTTTAGTGTAAAATTTAGATACTTTTCATTTGACCCCAACAGTGTGAAACGGACCTAACCTTTGTTGCAATTTCCGTCATTGTTAAAATCGCGCATATCCATCCATCATTTTTCATGCGAATTTTCATTGTTTTTATTCTATTTCAAGGTTACACATTTCTTGAACAGTGAATTTCCATTCAATTTGATCAAATAAAAACAAAATTAATTCGCGACAGCACCAAATTAAGCAATCCTACTTATCAAACACTGCCATTGAATCAAAATGTGTACGAAATAGTTTTGTTATCCACAATTTTACAAAATTTTCGCAGCGAGTTATTTTTAGTCAATTTTAAAAGTAAAAACCATTTTTAATAATATGGCTAAGGAGGAAGAATATGATAAACTGCCTGACAAAGATGCTGCCAAGGAATTTTACGCTAAATATGAACCCAAAGAGATCCTAGGAAGGTTCGTTAATTTTCTAATTTTATTGACGAATTATTCGTATATGATGAAAAAACTTCTAGGGGGATAAGTTCCACTGTTCGACGGTGCATTGAGAAGGAAACTGGCAAAGAATATGCAGCGAAAATCATTGATTTGAGCAACGATGGCATCAATGATGCTGGTTCATCTTTAGAAGCCACTAGACAAGAAGTGAACATGTTAAGACATGTTGCTGGACACCCTTACATAAGTAACATGTCCCAAAATTACAAGTTCTACGTTAATTCATGACTTGAATTGATTTCAGTCGAACTGCAGGACGTTTTCGAATCATCTACTTTTATTTTTCTGGTTTTCGAACTGTGCAAGAATGGTGAACTGTTCGATTATCTCACTTCCGTTGTTACATTATCGGAAAAGAAAACCAGATACATTATGAAACAAATTTTGGAGGGTGTAGCACATATCCATTCACGTGGTGTAGTACATCGTGATTTAAAACCTGAAAATATACTCTTGGACGACAATTTAAATGTGAAAATAACTGATTTTGGATTTGCGAAGAAATTAAATCGTGGAGAAGTTTTACATGGTACAGAATTATAAAAAATTTCGTTTAAATCCTTTGTAATTGGCTTTATTTTCTAGATTTGTGTGGTACTCCTGGGTATTTAGCTCCAGAAACTCTTCGCTGTAATATGATTGAAGACGCGCCCGGCTATTCATTCGAAGTTGATATGTATTTTAATACTTTTAAATAGTTTTAGACAATTTATATTTATATTTGTTTTTATAGATGGGCTTGCGGAGTTATTATGTATACCTTGTATGTATTTTTTTCTAATTTATGTTTCTTTATAATGTCTTATCGTTTTTTAGGCTGGTCGGTTGTCCACCGTTTTGGCATCGCAAACAAATGGTTATGTTGAGAAATATAATGGAGGGAAAATTTAGTTTCTCGTCGCCAGAATGGGCAGATATATCAGGTATTTACTTTTTGTGTTATCAGGTAAAAATTCTAAAATAAACGAAACATTAAGAGAATAAAATAAAATATGTAAATCCGATTTTGTTGTTCGCAGATCAGCCTAAAGATTTAATTCGTCGTCTTTTAGTTGTTGATTCAAAGAAAAGAATTTCAATTGAAGAAGCTTTAACTCATCCGTTCTTCCATACTGTGGTAAGTGAAGAAAATAATTAAATTTCTTCCACTTCATCATGTTCTCTAATCAATTAGTTGCTTATTTTAATATTTTCATGCTTCATTTATAATTTGTATACATTTTATTTTCCAGCAATTGTGGGATCAAGATATTGGCCCATTGAAACATTCATTACGTAGAAATAGTCGCAGATTTAGTCGCATTTCTGAACTGGCATTGGTATAAATGTCTTTGTTTTTACCATTAACCAGTTTATTTTGTTTCTTTTTTTTCGGTGTTGGTCATAATACTAATGCTTGCCTTTTTAGTAGTTTGCATTCATGTTTTCTCATTCTATTTTTATTTGTGCGTTTATAAGCGTGTGTTTGATGTGATTTTTATGCGTCTTAATTTTTAGAAATTGCAACAAAGAAGATTTGATCCTAGACAAAAGTTTAAATGGGCCATTTTAGTTGTACGTTCGATGGTTAGAATACAACGATTAAGATTCACACCGGAACCTTTAAGCCTAGACACTGCCCGATCTGATCCATATCGCATAAAACTGTTAAGAAAAGTATGTTTAAATGTTGTAATTATTTTTTTTAACAAATATTTTTGTTTAAGGTTGTCGATGGTTGTGCATTTCGGGTATATGGGCACTGGGTAAAGAAAGGTGAAGGACAAAATCGTGCTGCCTTATTTGAAAATATGCCAAAAACTGAATTGAAACATATATATGTAACCAATCTTAGTCGATAACGGTAGCCAAAAAAACTTAGTTAAATTATAATAATGAGTTTATAACTTATTTTATTTTTTCTTGTATTAGTTTCATTTCTTTTTTGTTTATTAGAAATATTTTTTTCTGGAGTTGAATCAAAAATGGAATACGTTTTACTCTTAGTTACTGTAAATTTATTTACGGTTTTTCCTTATATAATTTGCCTCTCTTTTTAAATTATGCTAAAATATTGTGATACATATTAATTTTATTTGTTGTTTATTTGGTGAAATTGTTTTAAATAAATAATACGCCAACAAGTAGTTTTTTATTTTTAAGTGGCGTTATCTAGTCGCTTCACGTAGAAGTTGACTCATTTTTATAGCTATTTTATAGAACACTGTTTAGACAGAATAATCCACAAACATAACCTTAAATTGTAAAGTTTTGTGTGGGATTATTATTTATCAGAAACTCTTTATAAAAATAGAAATGTCGTCTCCAAACAGTAGTAGTTCATGCCAAAAGAAGCATAAAAAACATAAATCCGAAAAACGTGAACGGGATGATAAACCGGGCGGTATAAAATTGATATTAAAAGTGGGCAGCCAAAATACTCCTGAACATATAACAGATTTTACACAAAATTTAAGTGGTAATTTAGTGGATAATGATGAGCTGCATTTGGATCCAAATGATCCGTACTATAGTATGTCACGTTCACATCATAAAAAAAGTAAAAAGAAGAAAAAGAAAAAAGACAAGAATAAGGATAGGGAGAAACGACATAAACATCACCACAAAGAAAAGAAACGAAAACGGGAAGAAAACGACGAAGACATGTTAGGTTCGTACAAATATAATGAATACTGTTTAATTACAATTTTAATGGAAACTCTCATTTTGTTCAGATGGCAGTGTCGGTTATAATGATATGAATCTTGGTAGTCCCAGTTCGCATAGAGAGCCAAGAACTTGCGTTTTAAAGAAAATTCAAGAACGTACACCACTCTCCAAAGCTCTGGATCATCTGTTGGCTTTATTGGAGAAAAAGGATCCACAACAGTTTTTTGCCTGGCCTGTAACCGATAATATTGCTCCTGGTTATTCAAGCATCATCACTCAACCCATGGATTTCAGCACAATGAGACAGAAAATTGAGGAAAATCAATACGGAACCCTACAAGTAAACCGTAACTATTTGTAATATGCACATTTCTAATCGATTTAATTCAGGATTTTGTTGCCGATTTCAAACTGATGTGCACAAATGCCATGAAATACAATCATGTCGACACTGTTTATTACAAAGCCAGTAAAAAGCTACTACATGCTGGCCTAAAGGCCATGTTGCCTGAAAAATTGGGTTGGCTATTGAATTTAATACCGGAATTGACCAGCGAGGACGTGGGCTTTGAAATAACTCCTGAATTGCGACAAGTTCGTTCTCAAGACGAACACGAAGACGGTGATTCCGGTAGTCAGGAGATAAAACGACGTATGCCAAATACGAAATTTGAAGCAATACCAGACGATTTGACACCGGAAGAAATTCTAGCCAAGTCACAAATTGCTGCCAGACAAGCAAGAGCGAAAATATGTGAGTTGAACTGTATTCATTTATAAACATTTGTACTTATTGTTGAATTTTAGTGGCAAAACGAACTGGTACCACCGGCATGGGTTTTCTTAAACAACGAAAAGATGGCACCACACATCTTAACATCTTAGTTGGTGGCGATGGTGTGATTCCAGGTACGAAAAAACGTCCCGTACTTCTCGGACAATTAACTGGTAAATTAACGGATGGCACAAGCGCCATCCAAGGATTCCGCGAAGATAGACGCAATGTTGCCAAACCAGTGAAACCGTTATATTATGGTGCATTTGGTTCCTATGCACCCAGTTATGATTCAGCGTTTGCAAATTTGACAAAAGAAGAAAGCGATTTGGTTTATCAAACCTATGGATCTGATACGTCAGTTCAATATGCTGAAAGCGTACAAGACTTTGTGAAAGATAGCGAATATGCCACGCATTTAGTGGACAGTTTATTAGATTTATTAACTGGCGGTGATCACAGTAAAACTAAGAAAGTATTGGAAGAAAACAAGAAATTGAGAGAAGAAGAGGAGGCTGTTAAAACGATGTTGGAAGTTAAGCCGATTGATGCAGTTAAGATTAATGTGGACGATTTGAAATCGTTACAAGGTAAACGTACATATTCCGTAGTTTTGTTAAAATTACGGGTTTGTTTATTGATTTTTTAGATCTTGGAATTGATGTGAACTTTTTGGAGAATATGGAAGAGGAGATTCGCATCTCAGAGGAACGTAACGAGTTGCAACAACGTTTAGACAGTATGGTACAATTGCTGGAAAAACTGCAACAAAGTCAACATCAACGTTTATCCGCTCCACCACCGCCACAATTGAATCACTGTTTGGCGCCAAGTGAAGAAGAAACACAAATTGCCGAAAATATCACCGACAATTTAACGGAAATCGCGAAACGTGTACATCCAGGCGATGTGGCACCGGTAGCTGGTATAAGAAAAGCATTAGGAATGAATATTCCACCAGAAGTCGAAGTACACAATGAAGTTGATTTGGAGTCTGAGTTGAGGCAGTTCTTGGAAAGTGAGCCGAACTTAGCACCAAGTCCATTAAGAGACGATAAGACAATTGAAGAAATTTTAATGGAATAATTTTTATTATTTAACATATGTCTTGTACTTGATTAGGTTGTGTAAGGAGTTTTAACTTTTTTTTAAGAAGATTTTAAGTTGCAACGCTCAAATAGTGTTACTGTAACTTTAATAATTACAAGTAAATAAATAAATAAAATAAAAAACTAATTTGAAAATAATTATTCTAATTCAATGAAAAAAGTACAAATAAACATTATTCCTATAAAATAGCTAATAGCTAAATCATTTTCCCCAAAATACTTTCAAAGTACTATAAAACAAAAAAGTTACATATAAATTTTTCAAATTTTACATGATTTAACATTTATATTTTGTTTTGGTTCTGAAATATGTATACACATAAATAAAACTGATTATCCCTACTGTATCACATAATTATCACATTGCTCATACTATAAATATTTTATCAGTTTTACCACATTTAAAATGCACAATGGTAACTATTTTAAAAATACTTCTCATTTAATGTTTTCTTGATAACATTTGTTAATGGAAAAGATTTCTTACATTCTGTAAAATGCTTACCTACACAAGAAGTACATATTCCCTTATAATCGTCTGTATTTAATGCATAAACCATTGCACCACCATAATTATTTTCTCTAATATATTCAGTCTGAAATTATTCAAAGTATAGACATAACAGGTGTTTTTCAATAAGGATTTCGTACCTTATACGATAAGCTCTGCTCATCATCGAATGACACCCATTGTTTCAGTTTGGTAGCATATGGACTTTTACTGTCCATATCAAATATAGGAGTGATTTGATTTTGATTTAAAAACGTACAAATTTGCATATAATCAGCAAATCCATTGGTCCCTAATTTACCATATCCCTCTGCTGGTGCATAAATACCATTATTATCAAAATTAACTAATCTACAAATTCACAATTATCACTTGCAACTGTCTGTTTGTATAATTAAGCATTTTACTTAAAACTGTGGCCGTACGTTGGCAATCCTATATTAATTTTATTCTTATCAACACCTTTAAAATGCCAATATGTTGCCGTAAAATTAATGTTCAAAGAAGACAAATACTTCTTTTCATTGTTTGTGGGATACAATGGCGCATTAATGCCAGTAAATGGTGTGGTTCTTGTAAAAAAATGATAATCATACGTCATAACATTAATGAAATCAACATACTCGTTTATATATATCGGATCGTATGATACATCAATTAAAAATTGAGGTGCAGCAACAGCAACACTCAGTATATACTTATGATTAATTTGTCTGTTAATGCTGTGTCTGAATTCTTCCAATAATTGTGTGAAATGCATTCGTTGATATTTGTCACCATCCTGAGATTCATTAGGAAACTCCCAATCCAGATCGATACCATCGATTTTGTAATTTATTACATAATTCAAAACCGATTTTATAAAACTAGAAGCAAATCATTGTAAAAATAAATAGTACTCTTATAAAGTTGCGCACATTTTGCGATTTGTATGGTTTAAAACCATTTGGGGAAATCCATCATTATTTCCTGCTCCACCAACAGATAACAATATCTTTAAATTAAGATTTGTTTTCTTCAAATCCACTACAGCTTGAACAGTTTTCAACTGAGTTGCATCCAAGTACAGACTGTTGTTTCGTATTGTTGCAAACGCTAAATTTATGTGCGTGCATAAAAACGGATCTATTTGGCCGGGTTTTAAGGCATCAACATCTTGGTTTGGAAAATTATAATAACAAACAAGCTTGTACTGTGTTAGTGTATTACTGTGGTAACTTTCATGGGTTTTCTTAATAATGCGCGTATCTTTCATATCATTTTCCGTGTAATTATTGTACATTATGGCTCGATGTATCCATTGTTGAGGAACAGCTAAGAAAAAATCGGTTAATGTGTACTTGTGAAACTTGTGGATATTGTAAAGACTTACTTTTTAATGAATAAGTCTCAGGAAATGACATGTCATCGTAGGGATCCAAAGAATTGATGTAAGTTAAAGAGTAAATTGCGATTGGCATAGTAACGAAAAGCATTAGCAGTATGCATCCTTTATTACAAATAGGGTTTTGATCCCTGTGGATATGATCAATTAAGTTAAATTATTAATATTTTTACTTTTAATACCTTGGAATTGAAGCCAAAAGGACGTAAGTTGAATGGTCTTCCATAAACATTTTAATTACTTACTTACAAACGGACAAACATTTTGTTTAAATGAACAATAGAAACATTTCCATATTGTTTATTATAAAGTATTTATTTTGGAATATTTATATTATTAATCATTGATTGTTTGTATTTGTAAACAACTGACAACTGACACAAATGACATAAAATACGGAAAAGGTGTTCGTTTTAAACTAACTGGAACGCAGTTTAGGTGAAAATAGGGGAAAAGGTTTTTTCTATTTTGCTTGCACTGTGAAATTTGAAAAATATTTGAATTCAAAAATTTACACATCACTATTAGGTAATTTATTATGTAACATTGCAGATAAAACGCGTAAAGTAAAGTATAAAATAAAATGTATACATATAAATACAATAAAAATAGCTTATGCATTATTTACGATATTTATTTCAATAATACTTCATCAATACATTAAAAAATATATTAAATCTTTGTTGCCTTCAAATACAATGTCTCTATAGATTTAAGAAGAAACACCTGAGGGTTCATTTGCAAAGGCATTTTCGTTTTTGGACTGATTGTTACATTATACCGTCGTATAATGGAAGCAATTCCAATCTTTGACTGCATAACACCAAATCGTAAACCTAAAAAGAAATAATTATCACTTATGTTGTTATTATAGACTGTATGTTTGATAATAACAATATTACCAATGCAATTTCTTGGCCCATCGCCGAATGGAAGATGTACAAATGGATGTCGATTTTTTTTATTCTCTTCACTGAAACGTTCTGGATCAAATTTATCAGGATTTGGAAAATATTCAGGATCCCTTTGTAAACCTAAAGTGGAAATTAATATTGAAGTGTCTTTTTCTATAACCACATCAGTATTCTTCATTTTATAATCTTGAACGCAAATTCTTGTCAGCGTTGGTACTGGTGGATACATCCTTAATGTTTCTATGAAATGTTTTATTATCAATTCGTTATCGAAGGATTCCTTAAACTATAACTTACCATTAACGACTTGCGATAAATATTTCATATCATTTAAACTTTCATAAGTGATTTTTCCCTCGTAATTATTCAAGACTTCATTAACTTCCTTTCGCACTTTTTCTTGTATATCAGGATGCTGAGCAAGTTCGTATAATGTGAAATTCATGGCAGTGGAGGATGTATCAAATCCAGCAATAAAGAATAGAAACACTTGTGCTGTAATTTCATCTAATGTTAGTTGATTTTTCATGTCGATGAGCAGTTGAAGAAAATCTGGCCGTTGAATGTTATTCTCTTCACGCATTTTTATTGTACTTTCAACTGCGCCTTTAAAGAAATCCGACACGACTTTTTCATTGACTGATAAACCCAACTTTAGAGATAACTCTGGCAAATTGGCAGTGGCCAAAAAACGTAATATGTTTTTCAATCCAGTGCGTTCGAAAATCTTTTTACCCATTTGTCGAAATTCAGCATCCGGGTATTTGAAACTGTTGCAATTTATACCAAAAGCACAAATACCAATTACGTCTGTTGTAAATGATGCCAAAACCTCCAAAATATCGATGTCCTCATTATTAGCTGCCTTTACATCAAGGGCTTCCAACATATATTTCGAACAATCCAAAATTGAATTGAACATCATCTTCATTTTCCCAGATGTAAAAGTGGGTGTTAGTTTCGTACGTAAATGTTTCCATTTGTGACCTCTTACAGAAAACAAATGTGCACTGATCGGATCGTTTTTCTCATTATGGTAAAAATCACGATCGGTGAAGTATTGGAAATCATTTTGGAGAATATCGCGAACGTAATCTGGATCGACTACAACGAGAACTGGCCGTACAATTGTGTAAATTCCACCAAATTTGTGTCCTTGCTTTTTTAATTGATCATAATAAATTTTACTATCTGTGCCAATAGCTGATGCTTTATTAATCAATCTTGTACTGTTACCTAACGGTATGGATGGCTCCAAGAATGGCACTTTTCTTCTCTGCCAATAGCTGTGGGCATGTTTGAAGTAGAAATAAATTGATGTTGATAATATTGCAAGTATTGCAAAAATATCTGGCACAATGTCCTTGAATATTAAACCCATTATTTATTAATGGTTGCTATTTATATCAATTTTAATCAATATTCACAATCAATAAACTTAAACAATGACTTTGCTGATTATTTCTTAATTAGCTGTAAACTGCTTCTTTCTAAAACAGTTTCACAACTAAAATGAAATACTATATGTATATTTGTGTACTAAGTATGTATTAGTTTTTAAATTATGTATACCTATAATTGCTTCATCTAATTGTCTAATTCTATATAACACGAGATTTCTTCCGACTAAAATCAACTATACTAGACACTATGCAGAGAAATACACCAACACACGAACTGATACTAAGTACATACTAAATAGTTAAATGCATATATATATTTGCACGTTGTATTCGTTTATGTCTTTTTAGTGGGAATTACACAGCAAAATTAGTATTAAAGACTACAATTTATTATATTTTGACTGATTGATAACGTTTTTCAAACTAGAATCTATTAATTATAAATTCCATACAGAATTAATCGCTTTTTTTTATCGTTGCGTTAAAATGAAAAATATAAATAAATTTGAATAATAAAATAATATATAAATTATTTTGCTTGTGTATGTTTTTCTAAGGCACGTGCAAATAAGACAAAATCCATTGTTTATTAATCGGTATCTATATAATCAAATGTTAAATAGGTTTTATAGTTAAATATTAAATAAATTAACTTTTGACCTGAATTATAACTGGTTTGTCTATATCTATTCAATTTTCATAATCTTCCTTGGAAACAGTGTTTGTCAACAAAAAAACTTTCTACTTACCTACATGAAAATTATTAGGAGTATATAATTTTGAATTGATTGATTCGTACAAACCTTGACACCACAATAATAGTGTATTAATTATGTATTTATAATAAATGTGAACTTTCATAAGTCCATATTAAAACATAGTGTTTTTTAAAAACAATTTTGATTTAATATGAACCTTAAGAAATAATACACAATTGTATAATAAATTATAAAAATATGTCTACGATTTATTTATTTATTTAAAAGACAATATGTACGAATATAACATTCGATAAGATAAAAATTTAAAATAATTTAAAATAATTTAAAATATACTTAAAACAATTTTTTTATAATGTTATAAAAATTTAAAGATAAACTCAGTTGTATATGACATCGAGTCGTACAATTGTTTAAAACAACTATGTACTTATTAGGTTAATAATAGGTTCTTGTGCCAAAATTTCAAAATTCATTTTAAATAAAACGAAAACAAATTTTATTTGAATTTCGATCTTTTTCAAAACTTGATTCAAATAAGTCATGGATAAAATTTCAAAAGAGATTTCACTTTCACTATTTTTTAGGGTCGAATTGATTTCTTCTTTTAATTTTGTTTCTATTTGTAAATTAGAACTGTATTTCATATATATAAAATGTAATTGTGGAAGTAATCGATTTTTTACACAGAAGAATTATCAATATTCTATTAAGCTGTCTATGTTCTTCGAACAATTTTCAAAGTTTAAAAATTTCTTCACTTCACTTTCTGTGTATATGCATTGATTGACTGCATTAAGTGGTTTTCGAACTAATTTACTGCTTTCATCATCGAAAGTTGTATAAAAGATATTTTCAAAATATTGAATGACATAAGATACTTTCATTCAAAAAAGTCTTTACAATTTCCACGATATTACCTATTTATTATTGTTCAAATGTGCAATCATTTCCGGAAAAATCAAATTTGTGAAATTCTTTGTTTTCATAAATATATTTAATATAATCGAATTGCAACAAGTATTAAATCTTGCAAAAATATATTTTCACAAAAATTTGTTTGTAATTTACAAATGCTGTCTTGTAAATTTTGCTTATCCTACATTTGTCCACAATAGATAATTAGATACGACTGTATAACTTATCCTTCATTGTTATACTCGTATGATGGAAAATAGTACGTTTGGTGAAGGTTTGTGAGCAGAGAAAATCTTTAATGATTTTCGGATCGATTGGAACATAAATAGGAGTTATAAATGAATAAGTCCACGTCTTGCTAGAGCTTCCTTAACTTTATTGGACAGTTAAGTCGATTCTTGATGTAGCGAAGTGTATTCTTCAATATTAATTGATTTGCCAATTCAAATGGAAGCGAGTTACAGACTGTGATGAGTTCAACTCGGGACTGATTAAAATTTTCAAAATTTTACGTAAAAATGGCACCAGTCACTGAAATAGCTAGTAGCTAACATTTGCGAGAATGGTCATTTAAACTTAAAAAACAATTTTTGAATTCACATACTACAATAGGTATAGATATACAAAAAGACAAAATATTAGAAACAATGAACAAATAAACATGATTAATAGAATGTTTTTCTTAAATTTAATCTAAGTTAAATAGAAATTATTAAAACTCAAATCACAGACGTTAAAATATTTAAAAAGAAATTAAATTATTGTTTTTATTTACTCAAATAAGTAACGAACAAACAGAATAGGTATATATGTATATAGGTAGATGTCTGATTTATTTTTTTTATAAAAAAATATTTGTTAATAATAAATTATTTTCGAAATGATTAAAGGTACATTACAAATATTTTTATCATACCACCCAAATTTGTTAAAAATATTTTTTTCAACAAATCCAAATGATTTATTTCAAGAGTCCAAGACCATTTTATTACCAAAATATTTATAATATCAGTATATTATTTACAATCTCTAAATTAACATATTTTTATAAAATTCTATCGATCTTTTTCTTTAAATACCATCCATTAAATATCTCAGGAAGGTTATTATTCGCCATGCGTTGTTTACACATATATTAAAAATGATATAAAAAGCTCATACTTAATACGAAAAGTATGTATTATTGTTGATTGACTTGTTGATTGTATAAGTTTAAACTTCAAACATAACTGATATGGATCGTTGGGAAAATAAAGTTGCAATTGTAACTGGTGCTAGTTCCGGTATTGGAGCTGGAATTGCTGCAGCTCTTGTGGAAAAGGGCCTATTGGTACTTTTATGATTAAAAAATGAAATATTTTTTTAAATAAATCTAATTATCTGAAACTTGTTTCGGTTGTTATAAAATGTTTTTTATAATTTATCTTTAGGTTGCTGGTTTGGCACGTACAGTTGAAAAAGTCGAGGAACTATCAAAGAGTTTAGATGGTCCTGGCCGTTTGTATGCTGTAAAATGCGATATAACCAACGAAGACGAAATTAAAGACACTTTCAAATGGATCAGTGAAGATATTGGACCCGTTCATGTTCTTATAAATAACGCTGGAATATTGGTTTCATCGACTTTAACAGGTTCGACTTTCAAATAAACAAATAATTAAATTTTTTCATTATTTTAATACTCTTTATGCAGCTGGGGAGACAGAGGAATGGCGCAGAATGTTCGAAGTGAATGTATTCGGTTTGTGTATTTGTACAAGAGAAGCATTTCAGATAATGAAAGCGAACAACATCGATGGTCATATAGTTCATATTAATAGTATAACTGGTCATAATATTATAGCAATCCCCATCCCGAATTTGAGTGCATATCCAGCATCCAAGTTTGCAGTTACTGCTTTGACCGAATGTCTTAGACAAGAATTGACTTATTTGAAAACGAAAATTAAAATTACTGTTCGTATAAGAGTTTTCTTTTTAATGTTATACACGGATCACACTTAAATTAATTAATTGCAGAGCATTAGTCCTGGCTTTGTTAGAACCAATTTACAAGCAAGTTTCCCTGATGATGGTACAAGGGAGTTTCTGGACGCCTCGCAGAGTTTATATCCAGCGGATATTGCTGAAGCCGTCATTTTCACCTTGTCCACACCACCTCACGTTCAGGTATTAAAAAAAATTAAATAATAGTGGTTGTTTTGATAAAAACTTCTGTTATAGGTTCATGAAATCATCATTAAACCAGTGGGAGAACCGTTTTAAATTTAATTATAAAAACCTGTTTACCGCTTCTTGGCTTTGTAGAAAATCTTAAACTATAATAACTATAGATGCAAAAAATCTCAATTTTAGATATGAACTTAAAGACAACTTTTTTCTGTAAAAATTTGCTTCTTCTTATATAATTCGACAATTTTTCAATAGGCAATTGTTTAGGAAGCTGTTGCACAATGTTTTAAATCTTATATGCAATAAATATTAATGAGCAAGCATTACAAACTTACGAGTACATCAATAAAATCATTATTCTCATACCATATTATAAAGTACATACAAATGTAATACGTATACGAGTATACGCAGTTTATCAACGAAAGGATCAATTTATCAAACAGTTTATGAGTATATTCAACTGATAATTAAACTTAAACATAACTTAAACATAAAATTATATTATTACAAAATAATTGACTTTAATTTTTCATAAATACGATACAAGAATTTGGAAGCTCTGTGACTTCTGTGAGACTCTTCACAAAATTGCGTTGCGTAATGTGTTATAATTATATTTTCATCCTTGGATCCTAAATCTTTAAAATTACTAGAAAAACTCTATAATTTTAGTTTGTTTACAATATTTTCTGGAAATTCATATGATTCATTCAAATCATTTATTATATTCTTTGTTAATAATGACAGTTTATATGTATTTACTATTTAGTACCTAAGTATACGTAATTTTGTATACATATAGAATTACAAAAACTCTTAATAGTTATATAATTATAAAATGACCATGACCCCCAGGAATCACTTATTTTTTTCACTGTTGAAGGTTACAAAAATGGTTTACAAGAGATTAAGTCTTCCATTAAATTTAAAAATCTCTTAGCTTACATTTCTTAAATTCTATTTTAAAATAATATCCAAAGAGAAAGGGTTTTCAGCCGTTTTCGTTTTCTTTATTTTTACATTTATCGATCCCTTGGATGAGTTAGCTCTTTTGTTTTCTGTCCACCTACTGAATAATTTCATGAAGGACGATAATCGTCATGCGTTGTTTATATTATAAACTGTATAAAAAGCTCATGCATGTAAGGTAAAAGTTATTGTTGTGCAGATTGTTGATTACACAACTTTAGTAGAAACATCGATTATCGATATGGAACGTTGGGACCCAAGTAGCACAAAGTTGTAAGGCAGATGTTACAACTTTAACAAACGTTAATATCACCTATGTAAATGAGAATTATACAACCTAGTACACTTTACAACTTTAACAGGTTTCCAAGAGGTTTTCGATACGTTTTATATGAATCAAATATTGTATTATCAATAAATGGTTGTAATATATCCTGTTAATTGTTGTACTGGCAAGTTGTACGGTAGTTTTAATTTTAAGTTACTAAAACCATCTCTAAAACGTTAATAGTTTGGTTTCAAATTGCTTAAATCATCCGTTTTAGTAGAGTTGTTTAATAAGTTGTTTTATCGTTAGTGCAACAGTTTTGTAATGTGTCTTTTATACAACTGTAATACAACTTTAATGCAACGTATCCATTGGTATATTTTGTATAAACGCAAAATAGTTGTGATGAAGTTATAATGTGGTTATCAAATATATAATATATAATTATTTTAAAATTACAATCTGTACAGATTTATTGCTGGTTTCCTAACTTTGAAAATATATGAACACTTATTTACTCTTTTAATTTATATAAGAAATGGTTCTATATAGTGGTTGTCCAAACTTCTGGCTATCTAGACTATCTACATGTGAATATTTATTATATTATAAGAAATTTTATAAATATAGTTCACAATATTATAATAGGCAGATAAAGAAGTACAAAAATACCATATAAAAGCAAAAATACCATGGACAATGGTATGACACAATTTTTAATATTTACATAGTTGTATGATATACATAACTATAATGATTATGACTATGATATAACGATATTATAATAATTTTCTACTTTACGTACATTAGGTACGATTGATTTGGTTTTTTATCAAGAAAAATATCAATTACCGTTCATAATAAATCAATTCATGAACGCTAAATACATCTTAAAACAGAATTGCAATT
>SSSI01008187.1:0-46654 GCA_004796505.1 Oryzaephilus surinamensis | reverse complement strand
AAGAAATTGTTAATCATGCATATATAAGCAGGCGTATACTAATAGAAATGTATTGATCTCTTCTCTCCCAGACAATAGTATTGAAAAAAACATTATTTTATAAACCCCCCTAATTGCAATATTTCTGTGAAAAACAAACACATAAAAATACTTTATGTTCACATCTTGTCTCATAAATATACCTATTTTATTATTATATATGACATCTAGCTGACAGCAATTGATACTTTTAACCACCAATATTCAAAATTCACAGCAGGAGTCCCGCTAAAGTCCTGGGAAATGATGATTTAAAACAATATACACTTTATCAATTGATCAATTGACGTCAGCAATAAGTATATATAAGGGTAGTTTTTAGGGAAAAATAGAAGAAGAGAAAAGGGTTTTAACAGGAACCATAAGTCCTGTTAGAATCATATAAGTTTAGTCTAGTCAGTGCAGCCAGTTAGTAAACTTAACAATCTTTGTCTAAACAGTAAAAGAGTCAGTGTTTTATAAAAGAAAAAAGAACTTCGACCACCATTCTATCATTCCACTATGTTGTACGGTAGGATAGAAATTTTGTATTAATATATAAGGGTGCAGTAAAATTTTATGTAGCATTAATATTTTCTTTCATTATCTCACCCCTGTACTTATCACTTTAAAATCCTTGGGGACGGATACATATAAATACCGTCGCACCACCAAGGTCGGACCCACCGAACATCTTTGTGTTCGTGCCTTAGCTCCCTATATGGCCACATCATTGTAATTTATAAACAAAAATAATAATGAAAAGGGCACGACAATATGTATCAATTTTCTTCTTTCTATTGTTGTTCTAATGAAGCGTTGAACAAACGACATACACAATTATAATTAATTACTGTTTTGATACATCATATAACATTTAATCGATAAAGATGATTCTAGCTAGAAACGTTGCTTGCTATATTATATTGCTTTCTCACACCGTTATCGCTCATTACTTTGTTTCTCTCCTCTCCCGAGATTGTTCCCTGTTTATTGTCAGTATTAATTCCAGACGGTATATCTTTTGCTTCAACTTGATCAGGTTATATGGTGCTGCCAAAAAGTCGTCCATTTTTCTTAACAGGAATGTCTGGCACTGGTTACATTTTGCGCTACATTGCGCTCGATGTTATAAATATACGATAAAAACTATATTATTATAATAAAAGCACAAAAATGCAAAATGTCAAAGGATTTTGTGTTTTAATATATTGACTAAATCAGGATAAATTTTGTTAAAATACAAAGCTATTTACATAAAGTTTATATGCATGCATTACACATAAATTTGAATATGTACATCGGAATCAATTTACAGGAAATCTGAATTGACATTTTCTGTTTATAAAAGCAAATATTTAGTTTTGTTTGAAATCAAACAGTAATTTATATACGCAATTTGTATTAATTAGGAACTTGAAGGATAATATTGTTTTAATAACCATGAAAAATAAACAGTTTTTATATATTTTACATAAATATTCATTTTTCCAATTAGTGAACAAGTATAGACAGTAAGTTATATTTGTTATGCTCATGCACTAGTGCATAAAACAAGTCGTCATGGTAACATAATAAAATAAAACAGCCCGTAAACATAATCTTTTTTTGACGTATTTGCTATAGTTACTTTTGTAACTTGTTGATTTTAATTAAATTATATTCTGTAAATGAAACTTATTTATGTGCATAAAAGGTAATATCATATATGTATGTAACTAATTTACTAGACGTCGAAATTTTGTTCATATATTTTCACAAAATGATTTCATGAAAAGGTATTGAAATTTGAAACAATAACACAATGAAACATGATACTACACTAATACGTATAGATATATGTATCTATGTAGATAAAGTATAAGTTTGAAGAACAAAACTATGTTTCAAACATATACCTGTAATACTCGTAAAGGTAACAAATTCAGATTCAATTTTTTTTTAAGAAAAATTCAAATAGTTGACTTTTACAAAAATATCCCTCATAAAATAATTAATCGATGTAATAACAATGTGATGAATATTCGAAACATATATCCACATCACTGACATTGTATTTAAATGTAAATTCAAGAAAACAGACACACAACATTATAATACATCACGTGTAAATAATTTAGTTTCAACCCTCTCTTATAAGCCACACCACTCTGTTGATCCCAAACTATAAGCGTGTGTATATATATGTATATGTATATGTTTAAGTGTGCTGTTATATCTCCTTAACGATGTGAATAGTGCTATTAAATCTGTTGAAACAACAACAATTCGCCACCCCATCACAATTCAACATTTACATTGTAAACTTGAGCATTTACTGGTGCTAATTTATATTATATACATCAATCGTAATCATCTAAATAGCAACTTAATAAATTGCATAATTTATTCCGTATATATTAATGGATAATGCAATTTTCGTTGGCACTGTGCCAAATATAACATTTATACATACATATATGTATAGTCTACGTACAAGTTGTTCGAAAATTCATGATGTGTTCTTTAACAGCCAGACAGTGTCATATACATGCATAATACACACTTATACCTTAAGGCTTATCATGAAAGACCAGCTAAATGTTTAATGTACGTGTTTTATGGGTGTAGATTATAATTTATAGGCGATCTCGATTTAATCTTTACCAAATATTATCAATAGTTGTATATGAAAGCAAAAATAAATGATTTTGTGTGCTTTTAGTAAATTATATATATAAAATAATTATTTGTGTAAATGTACATACAAACCATTAGCCTGTATATTTGCTGTGAATTAATAGTATTCGGTATAGTAATGAAATTAAGAGATGATATATATGCGATATTTTCCGGCATCAAATTTTGATAACACTTTATAATAACTATAATTATACTTGATGTACATTTTGAAATGTTATAGTTATTATTATTATACATATGTTGTAAACAATATTATATACAGAATAATGAAATTGCTAAAAGGAATTTCTCTGTAAATTTCCGATTATGTAAACTAATGGATATTAAATGTATTATATTGATCGAAATTATGGTGAAGAGAAGATGGCCCCAAAACAATCAATTTTACATTCGCAAACCTAAATCTAAATTATAATAATCTGTTTTTCTTTTGATTTCATCACTACGCTTTCTTTTGGTCAATAATTTCATTCGTTACTACTTTATTTATTCTTGCTGTCTCCCGGTTTTCCATCCTTAAAACAACCTCGAAGATAAGTCTTACGTCAAATAGTAATCAGAAAGATAACTTTAGACAAGCACTAGCTTCAAATTACTTTAATAACGGCTAGGAAAATTTCTTCCACGTGTCTTTGCAATAATATAAAAAATTACTACAGTGGTAATATGAAACCATTTCCTTTTTATATTTAATTTTAAACAATAATACTTGTTTTTCATCCAATTTCAATGGAAAACAAAAATGGACCAGATTTCTATACGTATTTTATTTGTAAATAGAAATTGATCCTGTTTTAGTGCGATTTTTTTAGAAACATTGTAAAACATGCGTTGTAAAACAATTCAACTGTAAACAGAAAAAGGATTAGATTCGACATATTTTTTTTGTAAAAATTTTGTGTGAAAATTATTTATAAACGTGGGTAAAAGGAAGACACAAGCGAAAGTTTTCATTGTTTTCGAGTTTTCGAATAGGTATATATGGGTATTTGTGTGCTTTGCGGCGATGGGCATGCGTTAAGGGTTGAATACACCACTATATGTCTGTATTGTATAGCAGTTGAAAGTCTGTGGTAGGAAGGACGCCGTCGCGACGCTTCTTATTATTACGTGAACGTGTCTAAAACCATTTGTTTGCTTCCAAAACAGCGTTTTCCAATTTATAATAATTCGCTATTTTACAAATGAGTGAAGGGCTGTTAAATAAATTGCACTAGGGTAGAAACTCGAGTTTTATTACAATGGTAAGTTTTTTATATAAACTTTTTTGAATAATTTATTTTATTCTTGTGTACTTTTTTATTAAGTTTATTCTTATTCTTGTGAGTTTTAAGCTGTTGATGAAAACATATTACTATATACATAATATGTATATGTGTTTGTATATCAGGAAGAAAATTCAGGAAATTACTTTAATAAAAAATATATATGTACATATAATAGTCAAAAAAATCTTACCCTTTTGTATACTACAATCCATATTATAAATATAAAACTTACAATGGCTATTCTTTAGTGACGAAATTGAAGCGAATTTTCTAATATATATTTTGACAAAGACTTAATTTTCCATGTTGATGACAAAAGTTGAGTAAAAGCGTGAAAAGGAAATTACTATATTTTTCCATGGATATCAAAAACAAATCAAAAAAATTGTTGCCAATTTACTAATTTGTTTATGCACAAAAGAAAATTATACATATCTATGTATACTATGAAATAAGAATGCAAATTTATTGTATGATTTCATAAGATGAAAACATAAAGGAAAAAAACAAAACTTAATTTTCTTTGTTATTCCACGGTAATGAAGAATCATAATTTAATCATGTGTATAACAAATTGTATTTTTACACGTAATCCGAAGAAAATCTGCCATAAACTTTTAAAAAATTGACAAGCTTTTCGTTAAAACTAAAAAGTATGTCTTTCTACTCACGCTGATGGCGGTTTAAATTCTAAATTGGCCGTAATTTATCCGCCACGCATTTTATATAGAAAGCAACAAAAAGAAAAACACACGAAATTGTAAATATATGGTAAATTTAAACATTGAACCAGATGTTATCAAATATTATACAAAAAGTTTCGTAATATAAATAACCGTTTAAAATTTCGTTATTTAGAAAATTTCCCACTCTTATTGGTGCTAATTTAAATTCAAATCAATAATACACATTTTACCTCGCATTTTACATTGCTTACAAATTATACATGTATGCCTGTTTTATAAAATTTAGTCGGACGTAAGTCGTAATGGACGAATTTACGAATTACATACAAAATGAAGTACTTAAGAGTAAATTGAAACAATTATTCGCTTGCCCGTTTAATGATCATTACTACCGGTAACCAATTAAAACTCCTCATTCCTTATTAAGAATAAAGCTGTTTCTATAACAACATTTAAACGAATTAGATTTATCCCTAATTCGTGTAAATAAGTTTATTTGAGGGACCCGACGACCTTTATATACCAACTACTATGCTTAGAATTTAGAATAAACTAAATTTCCCTAAAACTTCATACATATATACAATCATTAAACAGTTTATTTCTGAATGTATTTCTCGTAAATGGGAACGCACATTATAAATACTTCTAGTACACATTTTAATCCCGAAAATGAGCACTAAAGGGTGTATATTGTTTTTAATCCATTTTTGTTGTTTATTTTACATGGTACCTATTCCTATTCAGATTATGCAGATTATAATTTTATGTCAAAGTATACTGGAGTAGTAATATAACAAAAGTTAAATATATAGATAACTTATATAGTAGTAACATAAGCTCTACTCGATTCATACTATTAACATGCAAATATTGTTATAAATTTTCATTAAATTTAATCACTTTAGCTATTATAATTCATTTGGCCTGCATATACATAAACGTATGTAGAGTGAATGCAATTTATACTCGTATAGCATAAAGTCATTTCAAAAGTGCCTTACATGTGCTTTCGTTTCTATATAACTACATATATGTAATTTGTAAGTTTTATTGACAAAATAAATACAATGTAAAGCATTAATATATTATGTGTATAAATAAATGTGTTGTATAAAGTTGTGTTTGTTTACTTCATACAATTAAATTAAAATATACACACCCTAAATTTATATATAATAGAAATTGGAATGAAGCCAATCTAATCCAAATAGTGTGAATTTAAGACAATTTGAATGCAATTTATAAATGTGTACATAATTCTAAGTAAAATTTCAGGTGAAAAGTTTATTTAGAATATGACATTTGGAACTAATGAAATTTTCTTGCTTTATTGTATATGTTAAAGCGTTCTCATTGCATTCGAATTTCGATCAGAATTTTAATTAAGAAAAACAATTGAATTGTCTGTGTTTGCATCTTATTTCGTTGATTATTTTTATACATACACACATACATATACGTATATATATATGAGAGAATTCTTAAAACTCTTATTTCGCTATCGATTTAATCATATTACAATAATTTGTAGTAAAAATATGTACTTTTGTTAATATGACACTGTTTAATTACATTAAATCGATTTATTGATCATTAAACCCGATGCCAGGCTTGAGATTGTTTTAAAAAATCAATAGGGAATGAATTTAATTAATTTTGAATTTGAATTAACCGACACTATTTGAAAAAAAAAATAAAACTAGATTTTTATTACACAATACAGATAAATTTTAAATAATTTTTCACAAAACTATGTGTAGGTATGACTTTATTGAAAATGCAATAAATTCCTTCAGATATTTTTAAATTGTCGGATATAAAAGTATAACAATTTGATAAAAACTAGTGCTAAACATTATTTTCATCATGCATAATGCAAAAATGTACACCCAGATTGCTTTATAGCTTGATGGTCGTTAATCATGCAACAAAATCGATTTATACTACACGCAGCGACCTTGTTAAAAAGTCTTTCTTTTCATAAATGTAAATTTTCGATTTTAGTAAATATACAATTTCGTTCGCATTTAAATGAAAGATTTTTAAATTGAATTTCAACAAAACTTAATAACATAAGATTCAAAGTAAAATCTTTTTAACGACAAATTGCACTTTCACATTTTTGAAATAGTATTTTCCATGCATTTTAAAAATTTCCCTATATTAGAGCATATTTCACAGTCTCTAGAGAGATTTCGTTTTGTAATTGGAGCAGTTACAAAATTTTTTAAAGTTTGTTTGAACAGTTAATCATCGTTTAGATATAATATAAAATTCGCAGCTACATTTTTTTATAAAATTATTATTAACTGGAACGTAATAAGGGAAAGTTTACAGGCAAGTGTCGAAATTTGACACTTACAAAAGAACTTTATCTTCAGAGTGATATAAAAAATGTTTTATATGGCACACAATTTCACGTTAATGTTTAGCTATATATTTAGTGTATTACGCACAATGATACGCCTTTTAACAAGAGGAAAGTGGCTCGTAAGTGTAAAAGCAATGATTAATGGGGATGACCCTACGTGATGACAACATTACTTTTTTTTCCAAATTGCCGACATCCAATTATTGCACGCAGAACAACATGCTGGAAATAATTAAATTACCTTAAAAAAGATTCACAAATAGAAATGTACACAATTTGTTCATTTCTCATAGATTATAAAAACGATTTTCACTTTAGGTATTTGCTATAACAGTGCCACAAACGTAAAATTGAAAACAATTCTTCCATTTGAGCTTAGAAATAACGTAATTTATGATCTACAATACACAATAAAATACCACCTATACCATTATTTTCAGTTTTCATTGGACCAATTTAAAAAAAAGGAATCGTGCTTTCGTACCACACAGTTATTATATAATGGTCTATAAAACAAAATATAATATCTTTTATTATCTGTTTAACACTAATTGAATTTCTAAAGGAATTTCATAATGAATTGCAAGTACAGCTGAAACGATTTTGTGTGGAATTAATAAAACGAAACCGACCCAATTGTATCAAATAGTATACATATATATATGTACGTATACGTTGAGAAATGAGAACGGCCGCTTTAAACGATTTGTGGTATAAATTTAGAAGTTAGAAATTCTCGTTAAGTTTTCTACATTCACAGAATTCTCCGACTGTTATTCTAAGACCATTGATAATTTAATGGCAATTCATTGTTGTTTCTAAAAGCAAACGTTTCACAACCGTAACAAAATCATAATGCAAACATTGCAAACATATGCACATTTTAAAGTCGAATAAGTGGCTTTAAAAATCAAATACATATTTAGTATTTTATAAATACCAGCAGCTATTTATACTAATCTATATGTATTTTAATAAAAAACTAAAGAAACAAGCATGTATTTAAAAATAGAGCATAGTTTATTAATCACCAGAAAGTCTTGTACAAATTTTCCTTGTAGAAAAAGAGTACTACAAATGTCTAAAGTTTATTTTTAAACAAAAGATGACAAATATTTGGGTGAAACTAAATTTAATTAATTAATTGTGTTGACTCTTTGAACTAATAAGAAATCTTACGGCAGTAGTTTTAGTGTTGGTGTTATTCTTGTTTTAGACTTGTAGAATAAAAGCTAAGGAAACTTTAGTGAATCCAATTACAATAATATAAAATAAGAACCTTTTTGTGGCAGTTATAATTAAAACTCGGTCAAAAACATACGTTTTTTGTGTTGACTAGTAAATTCAGCAAGCAAACAATTTTTTAGGTCATTAAGTGGATTCCTTATATGCCAAAAATTAATACAAGCAATATTTAAAGTTCACGTTTTCTCAAATAAATATATTAAATTTTTAAAAATTGTTATTTTGAATATAAATTTTTTTGAATTAAGGTCGACAGCATCAAATAAATGTGATTAGGGTAAAACAAGAAAGACATTCCAAACGAATCCCGTTTTCAGATTGTGACAATTTACCAATGAAAGTACTTTCCCAACTTAATTAGCCACTGTATTAGCAGGTAAAAGCTGGATTTCAAATATTTATGTAACTGACTCTCATGTCTCTCTAATGATAAATTACTCTGTTTCGTTTGGCAATTGGAATGAAAAGGCTAAGGAAAGTTCTATATACAAGTTAATGGGCTATGGATGTCTCGTGAAATAGATGCTTGTGTAGATTATTATGGAATGTTGTAGATAAATTGTTTAAATTTCAATTTAAACAGGATTTTCGCACCCCATATATGTATATGTGAATTTGTTGTGGAAAAACTATAAATTTGTGTTTATCTAAAAAATATATATGTATAACGCTGTTAAAAAGTGAGGTCACATTTAAAAAGCTCAGCATTTTTTATATACTGTAGTATAATATATAATATGTTTGTATATAAAAAAAAACTTATGCAATTTTTCTAAAAGGATTGCTCATGCTGGTACAATTAAAACTTGGTTGATAATTTACACTGCAGCAAAAATTAGTTTCCTCTACATGGAAAAAAGAATAATAAAGTATATACTTCAAAAACATTCTCATTCTGTTAGACATGCATCTTCCCATACCTGAGTCCCCTTTATTTTTCCACTTTATACTATATAAATAATTTTAAATAAAAAACATTACCCAACAATGAAAAAAAGGTTGCCTTTCAGGCCATGTAATTATGCCTTTAATAACTTTTCTTTTATAATGAATTGATCACATTTTATGGAAATTAATTTAACTAAAAGAAGCCTAAAAATTGAATGACTGATCTGTTGCTTTTTAGCAAAATTTTAATAACGTACAATCTTTTATGTGTTAATGGAATTTCAATTAAAATTAGCTAACATTAAAATGTATACTTAAAGAACAAATTGCTAATAAAAATTTCTTGATATCTATTATAAGCTCATTTAATTATTTATTAAAGGTTTTCCATACAACTTGAAAATTACATCCATTAAAATTTAAATGCATTTACTAATATTGTATATATAGGTACATTTTGTAATATCCTATTTAATATAATATTTACTCTAACAACATTATGGTTTAAAATTTATGGTTAATGTTTAGATTATATTTTGGGCTTTTTCTATACACACATATGCACATGAAAAAAAATAAATCATTCTTCCGCATAAATTTGTGCAAATACATATTTTTTTTCGGTGTATCGCTATATCCCGCATGTTTTGCAGTCAACATTGATTTATAATACATATATTATATTATTTTTTTAACAAGACCTTTCGATAAACCATATTAGGCATATAAATCATAATACAGTAAATAACTGTCAAATGAAGGTGATATCAAGGCAACATAATGATATCTGTGTGACACTTTCTGTGTGTTCTTGTGGCCATTTTACAAAAAAACTTTAATGGTATACCGTGCATGAATACCTACTCGTACGTACATGGAAAAAGTTTATTTATTATAGAGTGGAAAATAGCATGCCTTCATTTGCAATCTACAGTTGTCTAACAATTATTTCTAAAAAATAGCTTCTTAACAATTTTCACATCAATCACAAATTCGAAAATCAGATTGGCATTTGGCACGATATTGGCTTTAAAATTATGTAATATAACTAATTTAATTTGATTGAATTCATTTTCAACAATGATGATTTATTACAAAGTGGAAAATATTCATTTTGTACACAAATAATGCATTTGATATTAGCGTACAGATATTGTTAAATTACTTGAAAATGTACTATTCTGATTTTATAGTTGAATAGTTGAAATTTGAATAGTTGAATAGATATGGTGAATATCATATGACAACCTACTTTTATTTATATTAATGCATTTCGTTTTGAATGCAGATTTTTATATATAGAGCAAACTTTTATGCTAAATAGATATAGAATATAAAATGAATTTATTCATTTTTGAAATGCGCTTTAAAAGCACATATTTATCTTTGTGGAAAAGTTTTTCACCATGAAAGTAGAAAAAGAACATTTTCAGAGTCAATTAAATAATTTATGTTAAATGAGCAGTAAACTAAGTGAAATATAATATTGGCAGGTGTGCAATATACTTATATGTTTATGTCCATACATATAGTATGTATGTCACAAATGGGCTAATGATGATTACATATAAGTATTTATTATTCATGTTAATCCTCAGATGTGGTTAGATTGAAGTGATTAATTTCCTTTTAGACTGTGTTTATTGTCGAAACATCATTTACTTAATAGAACGATTATGAAGCTTTAGTATGCAACATTTAAATCCAAACTCGTCAACGAATATATTACATTTTAACACTACTGATAACAAAATCTAGATAAATCTCGTAAAAACAATGTTGTCAGTCGTTTATTCTTCCTTGTAAATCGTTTACAATATAATATAATACGAGAGAACGAAAAACTAATATCATTTTTCATCCGTTTTTATATGACACTTTAAAACTATAAAAAAATTTACATTGTAAATTTCATTTTCAATTACACGATCTTCCTTTGTACAGTGTTAAACAATTGAATAAATATTAAGTTGGTGGTTTTTCTGGTATGACATACCCGTTATCTACTTGAATAATAAACGAGTTTTGTCGTGCCTTACAATATCCGGTGTTCGTTCTTCTTTCTGTTCTTCTTCACTATGTATAAATAAACATTTGTAAAGTGAAGATGTGGCATATGTATATGGCGGCGGCGGCGGTATATTGGATAGGCCCTTGTGTCCGTCGATTTTATACAAGACCCAAGAGAATTGAATATCTGCATTACGACTGTCGTATAGTACAATCTCAATTGCTGTTCGTTAGATTACTAAAATGGATGCTTTACAGCTTCAGCTTTTCTTTATCTTGGAATATAGTCGACTCGACTGTCTGTCTCTGTGTGTGTGTCGAATGTAGATCAGACAGATGTATATATATTTTGCATAAATTTACATTTTACCAATTGCGTTACACAGTACGATCTATATATTTCATAATGATTTTGGCCTCAAAGGTGTTTCACTTCACTCCTATAGATATTTTATATACAGAGTGAATGTTAGTGTTATGAAATCTGAATAAAACGTTCTTTATAATTATTTCCAAGCATTTAAAATGGAAAGCTCTAAAACTATAGATTTCTGTTCTTGAAATTTTGTTTTATTTTTCTTCTTCAAAAAAAAATCGGTTACTGTTCAATAAAAAGTGAGAGAAAAAAATTTGAAATAACTGCAATCCATTCGTAAGAGCTTTTCTTTTCGATAATTTTCTTTTTAATTATGACCACTCTGTATATATTCTGCACGATTGCGTATTATGTATGTGTATTAACAGATTCTTGACATTTATACATGAACACTGATTTCGTTATCATAATTTTCTTCTCTATATTAGGTAGGCGACACAATTTTCATTTATATATACCAACTAAATGACCCGGAGAGAATTTTATTTAAAATGGAAAAGAGGAACTTTTCCAACAAAAATTCTAACGATTTATATAAATGCAAAAATCTTCGAGAATATCCGTTTATATTTAATTTAAAATTTTCAATTACGCATTCTATTAACGTATATTAACTGTGTCATCTAGACTTATATACATACTTTAGAAAATTTGAAAGTGTCTTTTCAAAATTTGAAAAATCTGCACTTTAATATTTTATTACGACTTTTCGATTATGTTATTTGTCGTTTGTTAAATGAAAGAATTTAACATTCCAAAATAAATGTTTCTCCATTCGACATAATCGTGCATCACATTTTTCACATCGAATTATTGTCCCCCCTGGTTTTTTTTTGAGGGAAAACTCTCAGCATTGTCGTTGTATATTTTTCTCGAATATATATTGAATGCAGTGTACATGTGAGGGTGTGAGTGATTAGGTTGGGAGTCGGAGATTTATTATACCCTTTTTTGTTCCGAAACTCAACTTTTATTCTTTCTTGATCCCATTTCTAATTCTGTGTAAGTGTTTGTAAAATTTTTTATAACAATTTTTATATTTATTATACTTGGGCTCTATTTTACACATAAATGGCTTTTCCAAAGAGAAATTACAACAAAGCATATAAAAAATATTATACTTGTAAGTACAAAAGCACAAACCTGTATGGAAAAAGTTGTTTGTTTTGTGGATTAAATCGAATTATCAAAGATACCCCCAGAATGTCGCCAAATAAAGCCTCGATATAGCTTTAAAATGAAAAAAATTGTTTTTAACAGATAGAGCAGACAAAATTCCATGTTTATACTCGAAAACACAACCTTATTTTGATGATTTTTGCTTATGATGAAGGTTTTCTTTTCTTCTATTTCCAAATTTTGTTTGATTTTCACATATTACCTAATTACACTTTATTTAGTTATTTTTTGGATTAAAAGCTTTTTACATTTTATATTGATCGTAAAAATCAAAGTAGTTTTTGTTTTTAAAACAGTGTTTGTATTTAAATTCCTGTGTACAGGATTTGATGGACATATTATACAATCTATCTATTTGATTAAAATATTGATTGAGTAACATTTCATAGTATTTGTAAGCTAATACCTACATTTTATCATAGCTATAGCTTTTCAGGAAAAAAATGTATTTCAGCGAATTAATATATCTAGCTCAAGCTTTTACAGGAGATCAAAACAAATTTCAAAAAAAAAACCCTAACAAATAACATAATTTTCAAAAAATCGATGTTATTTGTAGTAATAAGTGTAATTTAGTTGTTATTCTTCTATAGAGCTTAATAGAATAATTCTGTTTTTCCCGATTTTATAGGTATACTATGCCATATAATTGTTTTCATCAAGCTACATACGTCATAAAATCGAAATTGGAGCTAACACAATATAAAAGTTCATTACAAAACCAGTACATAAAATTGTTAACTAATATTAAATTGGAAAACACACAATAAATTCTAAAATGAAAAAAAAACAATGCGCCATTTGGACATGTTTCCCATTTAGGACAAAATAAAAAATGGAGAAAAAACCATCAGTATTTCGTGACGATGTATGGACATACTTATGGGACTTGCTATATTTCATTTAGAATTTTAATAAAAGTGATGAAAGTGCGAAATTCACGGGTTTTCGCCAAAATCGAGGGAAACGCGGTGGTGGCGTGGGCGAAGAAGGAAAGCAGGATTACATTAATGTATTTATAGGCAAATACATAGTTGTGTTATTCATGCGTGACCAAAATATAATAACAAACTTGTATACTACTGAAACCAATATATGTATCTATGTAGGTTAGTTCCACATTGAAAATATACAACTTTAATGTAAATAATGTACAATAATTTACTTTTTCAACACCCTCTGTTACATATATTGTTAACATATTTTGTTAATGTTTTTCCAGTGTTAATAATCCGCTTTCTATACGCTTTATATAAGCTTAGTTATTATTTATTATTGCATTTTTACTATTAATAATAAGGTTATATTTTCAGATGTGATCCTTTTTAACTAACAACATCCCGGCCGATATCAAAATAAGCTTTATTGAAAATGTGATGATGTTGAATAGTTTCGAGCTTGGAAAATCTTTTGTTTTTATTCTATTATACATATATAACATTTGAATCCTTTTGCATTCTATACACTCTCAGTTATTTTCCATATAACATAACATAACAGTTTAATCAATTTTCAATGTTGAATGTTTATTTACAATTATTATTGAAACTGTATGTAAACTGTGGAAATTTTCAAAATTGTACTTTCCCAACAAAACAGAAACTTTCTAAATAAAACTTAATATCCGTTATAAAGGAATAAATATACTTTAAGTGGTTGGCTCTTGTTTGTTTAGCGTAATACATTTAGGAAAATGCGCATCCTGAGAATATAAAAGTTCTTGTCGTTGACCTCTCTCAGAGTCTGGTCTGTCTGCATTTTGTACACTTTTTTCCATCCAACAATATCATGAGAATATAGAAAATAAGAAAATACGTCTTATATTCATAAACTCGCATAGTAGTTTTTATATTGTGCACATATTTGTCGACAAAATATTACTTCAATTTTGTATTTAATTGATATTATATTTATATGAAAAGATTCATTTAAGCTTGATAAAACGTGACTTGATTCAACAATAAAATCCAACCCATTTCTATACTATACAATATATGTATATACCAACTTAATATATTTTAAAATGCAAAGCCATTGTTTACATACATTTCCTTAACACAAATATGTAAATTTATAATTTTATAAATCATTCAACAGAAAATTCCCATCTACACAGTTTATTGTATTATGAAATTACATGTCTTTCCAAGAATAAACTGGTTTTCTCTATAAAAAGATCATTTGCAGTAAATTTCAAGAAAAACTACCTCTAAAAGATATGTTTGAACAGTATTTTATATAGATTATAGAACGTTTCAGAGTGTTTTATTACATATATGTATGTACATCAATAATATAAATATTTATTATACTTTAACAAAATTTTTATTCAAATGTTGTAGACAGTAAACGGAAAATCAAGTCTAATCTGCAAGCTTTAGTTAAAATTTTAAACGTCAAAGACATGGTTAAAAATAAATTAAATTGCCTCAATTGCTGTTCAGTAATTCTGTACAATTTCTCCTACAACTATTAGATATAATTTTAGATATATGTACATAGGTATATACTTACTTAATAATTTCAAAATATATTTTTGAATTATATTCGTGCACATTAAACACTTCATTTCACTTAAATTTATTTAATAATTAAAATTAAGTTTAATAAATAATAGTGTAACCTGTACGTGTAACTGATACACTTCATATACCTATGTATGTTTCGTTTAAACGTGTTGGCTAATTGGCTATAAAATTAATCTAATAAAAATAGATAATGATAAAATAGATAATTCAAAAACTATAGTAAAATTCTGTATTTGAAAAAGTTCACATTTACAGTTTATTGGACTCGTATATAAAATTAGAATATGTCTTTTCAAAAATAAGCTTTTTCTTTTCACAAAAAAATCATTTGCAGTAAATTTCAGGAAAAACTACCTGTAAAAGATATGCTGGAACAGTTTATAATACAGTGAATGCCGAATAGACATTAACTATTTTACATTCCTGATAGTTTAACATCAGTGATTTACGGTTGGTATCTTTTGATAAGATTAAAGTTGGAGTTTATGTGGTCAATGGACCGAAGAACGATCAACGGTATAACAGATGATCTTTACACCCACAACCAATTTCTTATACATACATATTACATATATAGAAAATGTAAAAAAAATCGCAGCGATTTAAATACATGTATTATGTTTAAATTTATTAGCTTCCATCAAAACAAACACATTACAAATATATAAATTACATAAGAGAAACCCATTAGTATGTTAAGAACGTTTCCGAAATCAACACAAACTCACTAAACTAAAGTGTAGAAGGAAAATTTCGTCGTTTTACAACAAACACGAATAATTTTTAGTGCTAGGTATAAAGTTTTCATTCCATTAATTAGATATGTCTCCCTTTTATAATGTTTGGATGGTTATTCATATAATCTTTGAATTAGTTATGTCGACCTCTAAACAAATTAAAAATATAGGGCCTATATAACACATATATTCCTTATTACGACCCTGTATTAAATGCGGGTAAAACACAGTTCTACTTTCATGAAATTTTATTAGTATCAAAAGAGTTATTTACCCAGTGTGGAATTTTAACAGTTACATCTTTGCCTTTATTACTGTATAATAAAATTTTCTCAAAGTACAACAAATTAGAATAAGTAGGGCTAAAAAGCCCCATATATATTTAACTCGTCTATATATAGTTACATATTTACTGTACATAAATTGTTTTCGTGTACGAAGATTATTATATTAAAAACTTATTCATAAATAGAAAATCAATATCTAATATGGAAAATGCAGAGATATACTTTATAAACTTTATGAATACAGTTCTCTGTTTTCCCAAAACCTTGTACACAACTTTTTGCTTTATTAACGTTTTCACTATTCATTTAAAAGAAGCGCAAACTTGGTAAATACGCACAATGATATTACAAAAATTAAATAAATACGAGGTATTATTAAAATATTATATACTTTTCTACCTTCCTTCGTTTAATTATGAACGTTTCCGGGAAATCCTCTTTGAAAAGAATTTCACTTGGTTGTCATTTGACTTGTATAGGTATTTAAATATAAAAATGTTAATTTAACGTGTTTAAAATAAATTTTATTTATTGCAATACGAAATAAGAGTGGCGAAATTGACATATATGTATTTTCGTATAAATAAATCACCAAATGTATAACCTTTTTCCCTTTTACGTTTATAAAGTTGATCCTGTTTTCGTTGTTGAATCAACCTTATTATTGACATTCTAAGGGAAAATTTCAAGTATAAAAGCGAAAACAGCCAAGTAAATAAAATATATATCGAAACTTTTTTAATATTTATAAAGTTTGCGAGATGAAGTCGTCGCTTTTTTAAAGTGGAAAGGTGTTTTCAGCAACATTTTTAAACCTTCAACCAACTATATAAATTTTACATATGAATAAATTATTATTGGGTACACAGGTAGAGTTTATTTATTAAGAACTAATCGTATAAGTTTACATTTTTAATGGCAAATTAAACGACTTTTTTTACTTTCATCATTATTATATATTCTGATAAATACGTATGTATGTATAATAATTTATAAACTGCCATGTTTTTGCACTAATGTACGTATATTCATATTTAATACTGACAGTACAAAATTAATTGTTGCCTAAAATTATACCATACTTCAGTTTAGGTATTTCCGCCAACAATTTATTACAAATATGCATACCTATAAAAGTTTGAACACAGCCAAAATCATCTCATTTTTCAATAAGTTCATTATAACTGTTTGTGACAGGAAATTCATAAAAGTATTTATTATTATATATGTTGGCAAAATTTTTATACAAAAATGAAAATGTAAACTTCGAATGAATATGTCAGCAAAACATCTAAATCGAATGCAAATACAGGGTGTTTTTCGATAACTTTATTCTTTGTAAAGTTGTGTTAATTTTTTTTTTAGTTATATTTTCACTGCTTCGGTTGCAAGTTTAACGTTATAGAATTTTTTATGCTTATAACATGCTTCATAACAAATTTTACTCCTGAGAAAATAAAAAAACAACATACTTTTTTTGCAGTACACTATTACCATAATTTGCATGTAATATTAAATGAAACTTTTCTTTACATACCTGTTGGTATGTATATTAGTTTACCTATATAAAATTATACACAACTAATTTTTTGTAACTAAATAAACTATGAAAGCTTTTTGATAAAAAGGAATAATTTAACAGAAGACCTTTTTATAGAGATGTTTTGTGTTACTGTTTAAACTTAAACATAAATTAAATTTATAAAAAAGAATATTTTTTGGCGTACTTAAGAAGTATTTATAAACACTCTGTATATGTACTGAAACTAATTTCCATTCGTAGGAGTTGTATAATTCCGTTTAATGTATGCAAACAAAGTTAGTCTAATAGGTAGTATATGTATACATACTCGTACATGATGGTAAAATTATCAAATATCTGACTTTTGGCATTACCCATATTACAATACATTGTTGCAGACACATAAAATTACCTCTAGATGAATCCAACTTACATAATTACACTGATCTATACCAAACTACCGTCGATGTTTTCTGAAAATAGTTAAAATAGAACTTAAATTGTGTTTAAATTCAATAAACATACATATTGAATAAATTTTATATGTTCCCATGGCACAAAAAGTAAATTTTCTATTTACCTTTTGTTTTAGGAGGAGAAAATGGTTTGGGTTATATTATTCTTGATGAGTTTTCTTAGTGTTCCGGATAATGCCTGCGGTGACAAAAATAGGAAGCGAGACCTAAAGAACCGAGAAGCCACCGTCATATATGCTACGCCTGTAAGTACATTTACCTTAAAGGAAAATGACGTTACTCAACATATAGAAGGCCCCTAACATACACTAAATCCCCTAATAATGGCTCTTGCTAGCTACAAAGAAAAAGTACACAATGAAATCTGTTCTCCAGTAAGTGGAATTTTCGTAAACATTCTACTGTAATGGAATTTTATTTGAAAAAAAAATAATGTTCGTCGAACAAAATGCAAAAATTTGTTCTTCCTGCAAACTGCACTTAGTTTATCATCTAATTTACTGTCTGTGACAAGGACACTGGCGCAAATCGTTCCGGAAGAGGCGAAAAGCGTCGACTGAAAGATCCCTTTGTGCCTTATATATAGATTAGTGGCGATCAAATGGTCAATCATTGGAGGCTTACTTCCTTCACACTCACAAAAAACCCACCGGTAATGGCACTTTACTTTACAATCTTAAATTTGGTCATCCACAATTCCCAGAAGATTAACTTTCACACCCGATAATAGCTCAACAGTGGTCCTCAACCAAAACAAATATAACTTCTTGTTTAACATGTTGATTCTTTTTCTTCAAAAGCTTTTAACATTTGAATTTCCGCAAGAAATATAAGTTTTTATGGAATCTAATTCGCTGCAAGGTTTGTAGTAACATATAAATATAAATTTACTATAGGAAACAAACTTAAAATAAACATCCGATTTGGTGGTTTCCGGCTGTCAGTTGCACCCATTTAGATATTTGTAAGAACAACCTTTACAATCATTTTTCTTTACGATTCTTTTAAAGTACAGCAAAAAGTTAGCAAGTTTTTCTATATTTTATCTATGTCGAAACAATTTTTCTATTTCCTAACAAATTTATTTTATGAACAAATTCTGATTTTCGCCACTACATATTATCTATATATACGAGTCGGTTTTTTTTTTACTGAATTAATTATTATAATTGAAATGCAAATTAAGTAGGTATGTCATTAATTTAACCATCTGTAACAGAAAATATCATGCCACACAAAATGGGAAAGTCATGAATATATTTATATGTATATTTTCCATATTTTGGTCTAATAATAATTTATTCGTAATACCGTAATACCATGCATAATTCCCCTGTTTAAGATACCAACTGTAGTAAAATATTAACATTGCAATTGTTATATAAAAAGAGAAATTCATATTCCATTGCGGACAAAAACAGATATACATATAATGGGAATTTTATTTTTTATCCCATCCCTATTATAAATTACATTAATAAATCTTTTCAAAACAATATATTTGAGAGTAACGTAATAATATAATATTACAAATACATGTAAGCATTTTGTTTTATCACACAGATTCATAAATAACTGTTATTTATTGTTTTTCCATAAATTTTACAACAATATTTAAGTACCAAAAATTCATTTTCACACATTTATTCAATTAAAATTTAATAACAGGTTTATTGTTTTGGTTTATTTTAATTACTATTCAATGATGTGAAACTATAGATAATCTCGATAATAATAATTATTATATTGTACATCATCATATTGTTTTGAACATTTATCGCAAAAATTTCACAATATAAAAATAGTTTATTATATTTTCCACAAATTTAATTACCTTCAATAAAGTAAACAAACGTACAAAACGTAGTTATATTTTTTTGAAAAAGCGCAGGTGTTTCTTTTACAACTGCAAGTAATTTTGAACAGAATGTAAGCCGTTTGTTTTTCTTTAATATATAAGATTGAATTCAGCCAAATCCTGCAAAATATAAGAAGAGAAAAACACATGATAAATGATTCCATTTATTCTAACAATCACTTTCAAAAATATACCTGTCTTGGTTTATTCCATCGTTTTATTTCGTTAGAAATAATTACAATGTCAAATATGAAGTAAAATCCTTATAATTTAGTTAAATTGTTTCTCTTTTAGATTTTCATACATTTTTGTCAGAAAAACGATTTTCCCATCCAGTAAATTCAATAGCAGTATCATGAAACCTCCGGAAAACTTGTGTATTAAATGCAAGCACATCATTATTTCTAAAGTGTCTATGAAAACGACAATAACGAGCCTGATTAAAGCCAAACAATAAAAGCAGCCTCCTATTCACATCATCTCATTTTGCTATACATAAGACTTAACTTAATTATTAAACTTTTCTTTAATAAAAAAAAACCATTAAAAAAAAGTTGGATGTTGTCTAAGAGATAATCTTTGATGCTACTTTTGTTTGGACGAAATCTAATCGGAAAAGTTTTTACTTTTCTTGTATTCTATTATTGCTGAAATGAGGCGAAATAATGATGTGGTTTGAAAGGAAAAACAAACTATCTACTACTGAAAAAAAAAAACTTTAATTGAATATGTAGTTAGTATAAAAATATTTGTTTTGTCACAATGGACGTAAATATATAGTTTAAAAATCGTCCCAGTACTCTCAGTTCTTTTAAAACTTCATAAAAACAAAAAAAAGTGAAATTGGCATCAATTAAAAGTTGGAAATTTTGTTTAGTTTGGTTTTGTATGTACGTGAATGTTTAAATTTTAATCGTTTTTGAGTCGTTTGAATACAAGTATGAGAGTCAAGTTCAGAAATATTGATGTTAATGAAGTAAATTAAACTTTCAGAAGGTTTCTGGGGAAGTCATTGTCTAGAGATATTGGAAAACTTTCTTTTGAAAAAGTTGATAAGTAAATAATTTAATTAGTTGAATTTCTTCTGTTTATTCTTTATGTTAATAAAACAATATTTTATATTATAATAAAAATAAAAAAGTTTATTCGTAAAAAAATTACATAGTTCAATCAAATCGCTTCGTTATGTACAAAATTTGAAATTTTCTTTAAATATTTATATCAGTTAATTGTGTGCATTAGTGATTACTTCCTCGAAGCATTAACTGGAAAATCCCCACACCCTCTAACGACTTTTCAAATTTCAGCCACTATAGGTATATGTATGAATTAGGTACCATTTTACCTAGTTTAATCAATTTGTCTGAATTTCAAACTATGTCAGCTAAGTAATTAATTTCGTGCGTTTATTATAAGGTAAAGTAAATGATTATAAATTATGGTTTGCCACATGTATGTATCTTATATAATATATAGTGCGATTTTACTCGTTTATGAATAAGAATTATCTTCATAGTTAAACTGAATGAATTATTCAGATTATTTGTATTTCATTATCATTTACTTCTTCTAAGGATTGTAATAACTAATAAGGAATATTCTGGTAAATGCAGTGCAGTAAACCATTTTCTTGCAAATTAATAATTCAACGTTCAAGTATATACTTTTATAGCCCGTCACTTGTTCCTACATGTCATTGTTGTAGTTAATTTATTCATTATATGGTTAGTTGAACATAGAAGTAGAATAGTTCAAGGGTGTTCGTGTTTCAAATTTCCCCCATTCGCCACTTTCCTGCCTGAATTGTTCACATTGAGTAATTAAAGACGTATTGTATGCTACAGATATATACAGTGCGGTCTTAATTTCATTTAAACAATACATTATACGATACATATATTCTCTTTGCACAAATGAGATTTCAAAAACTGTTGCTTAGATACAATATATGGTCGTTGTCAAGGTGACGAAAAATAGTCAACAATTACGCCATTACTTTATTCAAACTTATTTACTTAGCAACTGTGATGGTAGTAACATTAATTTATTACCACACGACAAAACAAAATACGTTACACACAGCCTACTGTAAATACAAAGCCTTTGTTAGCTTTGTAAAATTTAAATTAACTTTTCCGCAAAACTCCTTTTGGCGAACTGCGTTTCGAATATCATTCATTAATTGTTTTTGGGCTCCCCGTGCCACCCTCCTATATTTTAGGCGACAAAATTTTTACGCTTTCATTTTCCACATTATCACCCAACCACCACCTGTCATTAAACGAAAATATATGGGTCATTAATATCATAAATCATAGTCGACAATAAAAAATGGAACCATCGACCAAATTATGCTTGATACAGTTTTTTTTTGCTACAGGAACGTTGTCCATATCCGTGTACATGTCCAGTAACTGGCCAAGAATGTGCTGATTGTGAAGAGTGTCCCCGACAATTGGGGGAGCCGTGTAGTGAAGACAGAATTTGTGACATTCAAAGAGGTTTGATTTGTCGATACAGACATGGCGATGCTGAAGGAGTTTGTAGAGGTAAGAGGTGTGGAAAGTGCTTTTCTGTTCACTTTTTAACACACACACACACACCGACACAAACAAGATACTTCTATTATTATTTTACATCTACAAAAACATTGTATGCATTCTTTATAAAAAGAAAATTCCAACTATAAACATACTTGTAAGTCTTTTATGTTTTTGTGTTATGTTTAAAATGTAGGCCAAGAAGTTTGAAGTTTTATACAGAAAATAAAATCATACTCAGAATTCAAAAATAATATAAAAAAAAACAGACTGTTTGTTGATGTAGTGGCAATTCAGTATTGCCAAAAGCATTATATATGCCAACATCATTATAAATCATAATGTAAATGACGACAGCAGGCTTACTTTTGTACATTCTGTAAACGTATAAAATATATGTGGAATTTGCATAAGTCGCATGTAGAAAAATTTACCATTTTACACCCTCTGGGGATGTGTTGTGCTGGAATGGAAACTCATTTTATGTTGCCTTCAACCCTAAACTGATACACAAACCTAAGTAGTACGTCAAATATCAAGTTGGAACGATAAAATGTTATCTTACTGATAGTATACCCTATATATTCAGGGACCGTTTTTGAATAATGCCAAATCGACAAACACACACATTTAGAAAAAGAAAAAGCTATATTACAGATTGTATAAAAGAAGAATAAAAGTGTTCGCTTTTGTTGATTAAGAGCTTCTTGTAAAATAATAGTTTCAACACTAATTTTAAAGGCAATATTTTAAGGTAACACGTTAATTAAGTAAATTGTGTATGAATAAAGGCACCTTTAAAACATGGAAAATGTTAACGTTTTGTTTACTTAATTAATAAAACGTAAAATTAAAATATTCTGTTTACACCTTTTTTACCCCCTTTAATTAATCTGCTCGAAAAGCTTTTCCACTGTTGATACATCAACATATTTTATAATCAGTTTGTTCTCGAAGGAAAATCAGTAAAATGCAAATATGCAGTTGAATTCCACTTTCTGATCCTCTCGCAAATTACAAATATTGTGTATGTTTACCTATGTAAGTACATATTTAAAGAAATAAACCGCAACATGTTAATGCGACCATTTCTTTCTCTTTTTGTACTAATGTACATACATACATATAGCATAATAGATGTGATATGGAAGACACTGAAGACAGTAAGTAAAGAAGTAATCTGACAGGCGACGAATTTATCATATCTCAGTAGTTTTACACATAAAAACATCCTCTTGTAATTTTCCTTTACTTTATTCAGTCATCCATGAAAGATTTTTGTAATTATTTGCATATTAGGATGGATATTCTAAAGAGTGATGGATTTCAAATTAAAATGACGGTTTCTGTGTAGATATTTTTATGCTTATCATGCAGGTATTTCAGATTTTTAATTATTTATCTCAATATTTACATGCATCTGGTGCTTCCGTGTATGTATAGTATATACTCGTATGTACCTATTTTATAAATTTAATACATACTGTGAGAAAGTGAGAAAAACCTATAATCTGTGTGGAAATCAAAAAGAATCCGCAATACTTAATCTATGTAGCTTGTTATTTATTTCTTTGATCTCTGAAAAAATATTAACAAAAAAAGAAAAACTCTATGTGATTTTTCCATTACAGAATCCACTGGTGTTCCATGTGTCGTTTTTAACAAGACCTATGAACATGGAGAAACATTTTCGTTGGATTGTAGAACACAATGTGCATGCCAGGTATATAAAATTTATTATATATCAAACATTATTTATTGTATAAAGAAAAAAGTAGGGCTCAGCCGGGATTTGAACCCGGGACCTCTCGCACCCAAAGCGAGAATCATACCCCTAGACCACTGAGCCGCAATACTTGATCTTTGAAAGTTTCAAATTTAAATAACAATTATTTCGCAACTTAGTGAAAGTAATAAATGTTATCAAAATAGACAATAGATATAAATTATACAGTCTAATTTAGATAGTCATACTAATATGATTATAGACTGTCGAATTAGATTACAATTTCGATGAATTTAACACTACTTTCTTTTAATGTTTATTTATGATTAAAACTAGATTTTGTGTGTAATACATATTAAAATGGAAATTCTACTGCTCAAAATAACAACATACATTATATTAATTATCTTGTTAAATTATGTAAATTATTCAGCTTTTGTGAATTTCACTTGGTAATATAATATATGAATTATTTTCCATTGATGATATAATTAATACGAGTATTTAATAATTTTAATACATTATATTTGTGATTGGATGATTTTATCAAAATATTGAAATAAACAATAAACTGACCATAGATCAGTAAATGCAGAATGCAAACTATTCTTTAGATGTTAAAAACATGAGATTGCTTTTAGTGTAGAACTACTTGTAATGAATTACTATAGTTGCAATTCTATGCAACTTAAAACGACACTTTGATTGATTATCTTAAAAGTTTCTTAAAGTATAATACCCTAATACATCATTTGTCCGTAAAAGTCTATAAGCACTTACTTATATAGATTTTACTTAGAAGTAAGTACCGACAAAATAAATAAAAAAGAAAAAGAAAATTGATGACAATAGCACATAATTACCAAAACAAAATAGAATACATAAAATTGAATTAATCAGACCAGAAAAACAGCTTATAAACTAGATAACCATAATATATAATTTTCGTATAAAATTTCAAATAAATAATATATGAATAAAACTAATGAAGAGATAACAGTGAAGTGTTATTTAAATTTGAAAATATTATCAAAAGTTGAACAGTAAGAATAAACTAAGCTTAAAAGTACCTAACTGAAAGTGTTTTGTTGGCTTAGCCAAGTTTGACAATATTTTCAACAATAATGCAATAACAAACAAATTTTCCTACTTGTTAGAGTGCAGTATGTTCGTTGAACGTAATGTTTAAATTCAATTTGCACAAACTGTAGTTTACACACATATATAGTCACTGTTGTTGTTGAAGCACGAAATAAATTTAAATTTTTAATTTAGTATCTACTATGTAAAAGACGCATGTTGCTGTTGTTTTCCTTCTGTAAGTTTCGTTCGTCTACTCACTTTCCCGTTGAAAACAGATCTTTTAAAATGAATATTTTATTGTTGGAAAATTACTTTAAAAAAATGCGTGGATGTCGTGTTGTTTTACATCCAAAACGGTCGGCTGTTCTCTTTCCCCTTTTTTTTTTAATTACATCACACAGACAGTTGAGATGGTGTACGGTATAATTTCATCGCCTCCAACTATACAGACTATACTGAATGCAATTTAAGTGTAATTGGCCACTCTAACTTAATTAATAATTAAGTTGATTATATTTGAAAAATTTTAATGAAATTTTGTTGTTATCTAAGCTTTTTAAATTAATACAAATGTTTGACAAGGGTCGGCGATTTTTTCAAAATTTAATTATCACACTCTCTTATATAAATATTGTACAGGGGTGGACTACAATAAGCAATTTTTTAAATAATAAATTAAATTTGCGAGTATTTTTCTAATTAAAGAAAAAAAACTGAATTCGGCAAGAACAATTTCCTTTCATTCCAAAAACGTAATTTACAATTTAAAAATATTTCACAAAATTTGAATTTCAAATATAAAATACCATGAATCGTAAGACTTAAGTTGTTTCGAAAGTCAAATTTATTTTTAGTAATATGTAAACTTTTTTCTCATTCAAGTTTTTTACTCTAACAACTTTTACATACATATATTCGTATGTATACAACAATATTCTGTTAGACGTTGTTTGAAATAAAAAGTTTTACACTAAATGAGAGGTTTTCATTGAAAATCTAAAGAAATAATGAGATAATATTTTTATGACTTCAATTAGAATTCTTGGACGCATGTACTCTGAGTAAATGTTTCCAAGTTTGGATGCATTTAATGCAATTCAGTGGGATTTCCAAACAACTTTAATAAGTAACCAAACTAAAACCAAAGTTGTATATACAATTTATTTTGTTTTTAGTACTTATCTAGCTTATGCATGTACTTTGTTGTTTTACCAAAATCCATGCACTCTGAGTTTACTAATTGTTGAAATTCATTTTATAAATAGTACAATCCATCAACAAACAATTTACAAAAACACCATTTGTATGTTTTTTTGAATACAAGTTTTATTAACAACATTAATGGAATAATACGGACCAATATTTAGTCAATAAATAAATATTTAACAATAATTACAAAAATAAATTAACACAACTGGACATATTCTAATTGTCGTCTTCATGTTTTTCATATGGTTTTCCAGATTTTTTCACATCAGCAACAAATCCATGTTTATCAGCTGTATAATAAACTGAACGTATAGTGCCATCAGGTTCTAAAAGTGTATAAATTCCTTTAACAACATCCCCATCTCTTTGTTCATGATGTGATTTAAAATCACCTGTATGTTCATCATTCACTTCATATTTGTATTCGTATTTTGGATGGCCCTACAATTAATATTAGTACAAAATATATTTCACACAATAAAACTGCCTCATATTACATAATAGTCCTCTTGATGGCTTTCAATTGGTTCATTACTGTAGTATTTCGCCGATTGTTGTTGATCTAATTCGTTATAAGAATTGTATACAACTGAAGAACTTTGTTTTTGTTTAGGTAAATCCCTTTTTATCTGATCTAAATTGTATTTTGGTTGTGCGTGAAATTTCTTTGCTTTAATTTCCTGTTTTTTCTCATCATTATTAGTGCGAAAGTCCTTTAATGACGGCAAACGTGCATTCGTTTTCTTATTATTGATGGATGAAACCTAAAATTTATTTTGTTTACCACTAAATGGAAAGAAGATACAATTTCAATTTAATTACTTTCGGTTTTGTTGTGATACGTGGTTTTTCTTCTTGTACAACAGATTCATGTGTTGTTTTATATATATTGGAAACTGTTGGAAACTCTTGAGAATTGTCTAAAGTTTTACTAACACCAGTTTTTGTTCTTGATGGTGAATTGTTTATACTTTGGTCATTGTCATTGATAGGTGCTTGTTCTTCGTATCCCAAATCGTATAAAGGCTACAAAACATTATTAAATACAAAATATGTACATACTTTTTATAAAAAATGTAATATTTTACAATGTAGTTTCCCGATTGGTCATAATTTGCGAGAAAAGCATAGCGCCGTTGATTATTATCATCAACATCGTAATCAACGAATTCAGCTTGAACGAGTTTTTGGCACAGAAATATATAAATAAATATCTACAACGAAAAAAATGTATAATACAATATAAGAGCTGTGTATTCATTTTTTTTTTGTTTGCAATAAGGTCTTACCTTTATAAACATTGTGAGTTTTATTTTATACGAAAGAATATAACAACACTGTTTGGATTTCAGTAGAAACCACACCATTTATATACTATCATAATATTAAAAAATTTCACCCTTGAAAAAATTTGGAGCACGATTTTACAAATATTTTATGTAAAAATATCTAATTTATCGTATTTTAAACACACATCATCATAATGTAGTTAGTTATTTTTTGTTACATCTAATTATAAATTAAATGATTATTATATTCATTGGACAAAGAAAGTTTGTTCTTTACGCATTTTTAGTTTTGAAATGGATACAGACAGTTTAATTATTTTATTGTGCGCGGAATATTTATATGAATAATGGAATTTTGTTGTTTTAAAGTTAATTAATAATGTTTTAAAATTGCAAATTGTTCATAGAATGGCACGTACGGATGTTCTTCATTGTGTCCACAAGAACACATCTCACCAAGAGGATTGTGTCAGCATCCACGTTTAGTGGAAGTACCAGGCCAGTGTTGCAGAGAATGGATGTGTGACAGTCAAACTGGTACGTTAAATAACAGAAAAAAACAGAAATTCAATTAAAATTTTCCGATTTTTCAGCCAATTTTCGTAAACGCAATTAAATTGAAGAAATTTTTTATATCCTAGTTTTTTTTATTAAATGCATATTCATTCTCGCTTATAAATTGTCCCCAAGCCTTTATTACTCTCTTGATAAAAAAAATATAATAAAATCGCTGTAAAAGTCATCGCTAGAGTAATTTTCTGATATGCATTGTTGTAATTTTTATGAAAATGTATTCATATTCGTATTTTATTTTTACTGAAACTTCTACTCTAAAATGTTATCCATTTATGAAATGATTTTTGCTATTGTCGTAATGCATACTGTCTGCTTTCATAATGAAAATTGATATTTTTTAGCTTTTAGAATAGTAAAACGTTTATAATGTTTTAAAAAAGAAGCTGAAATATGCATGAGTATCATTATATATGAAATCTAATATAATTTGTGAATTATTTTAGCAGAGCAGCCGCCTTCTTGTCAGCCAACATTTTCACGATGGTCATCTTGTAGTACTGATTGTGGTGCTGGATTGTCTACAAGAAAATCCAATCTAAATGCCAGATGCCAATCAGATACTGAGACGAGAATTTGTCAGACTAGAAGGTGTCAGGAACCAGTGCCCGAATTATATCACAAACAGCATCATTTGAGGGTAAATTTCCGCCACTTTTCACCACTTGGATACTAATTTGGCGAACCTATTAACAGTTAAATCAATTCAATAATAGTTATCAAAATTAAAAGAAAATTACCTACAATTTTTCCTTTAAAACCAATCACTGCTGAAAAAATACGAATAAATAGTTTTAAAAATTTTAAAAAGCTAAATTGAAATTTTTGTTCGCCATTTCCCATTTTTACAATGAATTTACCATCTATAGGAAATCTGTATGCTTGGAACGGACAATAATTTTTCATTTTTGTTGTTGCAGAGAGGACACGAATGCAAAGCAACACACCGTTTAAGTTCCGCTGTCTTTTTACGTTTCGGTCCTTGTAGAAGCCGGAAACGCTTCCGGCCCAAATATTGTGGTGTTTGTCCGATTCCTGGTATAACATGCCAACCAACCCTCAGTACAACTGTAAAAGTGGAGTTTATATGCGAAGGTACCTTTATTATATAATATTTTAAACAACAACAGTTTATGTTTATTTTAAATATATGTATACGAAAATGACTACAAGGGGTTGTTTTAACGCGAATTAATCAAAATCTGTTTTATTATATTTTTTTAGGTTCAAAGTCCACAGAAAATCCCTCTGACCTAATTCCAGAGTATTTGGAACCGGGGGAGGATATGTGGGCCGATGAATATCCAGCAAAAAGTGATTCGCACACGAAAATATTAACAGTACTAGTGCAGTGGGTGTTAAAGTGTCGTTGTGAACCTAAATCACCTGCTAAGCCAACATCCAGTACGGGTGAAATTATATTACATCGAGTACATCGGACTGCTGCCCCATGAAAATCTATATTAAATGCTGATTAATATAAAATTTTAATAGCATATCATAATAATTGTGAGAGATTTTAAAGGACAGTGGTGCGATATTAAAATTATTACCATATTTCTTATCTATGCCTTTTTGTTTCGTTATAATAATATTAACACAGCGGGGAAGAAATACATATTTGAATTAAAATTATATGTATAAATAAGATTGGAAAAACAAATTTGAACAATTTTGTTTGTATAAATTTTCAGAAGGCACAGATAACAAATATAATGATACTAAAACCAACAAAATTTTTCATTCAGCCTCATTCTGTTTTTCTTGAAATAAACATTGTTATTATTAGCAATGAAAATGAAAAGAAAACTTTCTCTGAAATGAAACAGAATCGGGCAGATTATATTTATTGTTACGACCAATTTTTCATAATATCTAAACGATTAAACATGATTTATTCATACAAAATATAAAAAAATCAGTAATCGATAGCATGTATTTTTATCAAATTATATTTACATAAGCTATAACAAAATTCTAATATATTATCATTATTGTACCTTTTTTATGTAATTTCAATTGTAGAAAGATTAAATATAACTAAAACACTTTGGATAAAATTGGTAATAAAGTCGACAATACGTATTTTTGACCTGTGAGAAAAAACACTTTTCTTTCTATTAATTTATTTCGTTAAGCAAACCTTTGAGAGGTTTTAATAAAAAAAATGTAAGTAATGATTTTTAACACGAGCTTTTATCCAATAAGTAAATATATCTAGATTTGAAATAAAATTTAAATGCAAGGGTACGTTCATCAAAAACTACCAAAAATCCATTTGAAGAGCAAGGAAAATTTTTAAAACACACCCTAAGTGCACCTTTCATGAAATGGACTGAAAGAATTTATTTAACAAAAACAAGTTGAAAATAAATACATATGTGAGAGTGGAAATCCGGCTGTGAGGCCGTGATAATAAAACATTTTAGTTCTTATTGTATAATAAATGTTTTTAAGTTGTTTGTTAGAATGTAGTCGGTTATTTTATTAAAAACTATTTTTAGAACAATAAATTTCCAACAAAAACAAAAGTGTAATATATAAAAAATACATTTTTAAGTTTTGTATATAAAACAAATTCATCTTGGTAATTATTATGGTAATAAAAATTTCAAAATCAAATCAAAATATGTTTCATTTAGTTATATTATTCAATATTTTCCAATTAATTCTATTCTGAAATTTAATGCTTCGATCGTGTTTCATCAATTATTCTAGTTATAAAGAGCTAAGCTCTAACTCTAAGCCAATTGTTTCAACTTGATTTAAACTAGTAGTGCACTAATCATCACATGCTTCTCTAATTTAAACTTAATTTGAAATAGAGTTCACGTCAATTGCAATTTTATATTTTTTAACATTTCTATCATAATTCGATATTTTAAAATTGCATATCTACTTCCAATTCCTATCAAATTCAATAAGATATTACCAAATAAATTCATACCCGTTTTCCTGCTCCAATTTGTATTGACAAAATTGAGGATGTACTTTTTTGTTTCGTATATTTATTAAATATTGAATTAAGTAGTGTATAAAACAAGGTAAATAATCCAGCAAAGTTTTATAAACGAATTAAATCAAAACTATCGTATCTATAAGCAAAAGCTGAAGTAGTTCTTTGTGCAAATAAATATATAATTTGATGCCCATTCAAAATTTGTCTAAATTTCAAAGAAATTCGTTGAGCTATTTTAAAAAAATTACTGAACAGAATTTAATTGCAAACACTATTAAAATCGTTTCACATCGAAATGCACTCCCATTGACACAAATTATCACTTGTGAAACAAGAGTACGTTTATAAAAGTAATAAAATTTTCTTTTGAAATTTGTTTACGTGGATTATCTTCAACATTTTAATTTGTTATACAAATGGTTTATTGTTTAAAATAATGAATCCAAGGATTCAAACTCGTTTAATGATGTAGTATTTTTTTAATAAAAAGTTTAAAGATGAACATAAAAAATATAATTCAATTAACATATGAGTATAAAATTATACATACAACACAAAAAAATTATATGTTAAAAAATTAAAAATCACCTCTCAGGGATTTTCTGATTAAACGCAAGCTTCGTCTAGGCGTTAAAATATTTTTTTCATTGTCAAATATATCCAGTTGTACCTTATTTTCTTTATTATCCATGTCATCTTGGAAGCAAACAGTTTTTTTAGCACTTTTAGGTGTTTTGCCTACATTACGTTTTGATGGCGTTAAACCATTATTATGTTTTATCGACGTGGACAAATTCATTATAGTCAAACTATTGTTCATTATAATGTTATCTTCATTATTTCGAGCCATCGTTTTCTTACGTTCTTTTATCATATTTTTCAATTTTGATGAAGCTTTGACTTTTGAAGCTCGAGGTTTTTGTACTTTTTTTACTATTTTTCTCTCTGGTAAAATTTCCTCCCAATTATTATTTTTTATTCGGTCTAAATTTTTAAATCTAAATAAAGAGATACAAATTACTATTTCATATGATATGGAAGTATAAAAAATAATTCACCTTTCATCTAATTGATTTACTTGAATAAATATCATATCCCAAAATCCATGCAAATCTTCATTTTTAACTGGCATTCCACTTAATTTATTTCTTCTGCACTCGTTAATTAAATTACGAAATTGTTGGAATTTTTGTGATATTAACAGTTTAGTTTGTCCGATTGCTACATCAATCATATCATTTGCATCCTCCGGTACTTCATTACTTTCTCGTATTTCTTCCCAAACTTGACACTCAGATTCCAAGCGTTTAATTTCCTCATTAAGTCTATATTCAAAATAATTGGCACACGCTTGGGGGCTTGTAAGTCGTAACATATCTTCAGATATAACATTAGGATCATATTCTTTACTACCTGTTCGAATTTCGTGTTCGTATCTTGCATTTTTTTTCCCTCTGGAAACGGTGACATAAGGACTTAAATAAGGTGGAGTTCTGGGTCGATCGTCCACTTGTGTTGGAGTAAGTTCTGTATTTTGTTTCTGTACAGGAGTTTTATTTGTCGATTTTTCCAAATTTTGTTTTCGCAATGGAGTCTTTTTTGTTAATTTTGAATCAGGTTTCGTATCTTGTTTCTGAACTGGAGTTTTATTTGTTGATTTTGGGGCTGTTACTGTATTTTGTTTCCTAACTGGAGTTTTGTTTGTCGATTTTGGTATTTTGGTAGGAGTTTTCGCAGGCATTTTCGGCTGTTTAGTTTGTAAATCTGGCAATGTTGGCTTCTGTACAGTGGTAAATACTTTTCCTTTGATTTGTTTGTTAACAAGCTCCAGATCTGGTAGGCCTACAGGAGGTGTTACACGTGACACTTTAAAAACTGGTTTTGAATTTTTTCTATTCAGTTTTTTCATTTTCTCTTTTTCTTCTTTCCATTTTGCTAATTGTCGCAGCCTTTCTGCACATTCATCCATTTTGTAGACTTGCTTTTCTCTAGGCGTCTTTTTTTGTGTGGCTGGGGTAATAGGTGATAGAGCACTATCAATATTTCGATTATTAAATAATATGTTGTCACGTTTTTGTCTACGATTTTGAATATTTAGATTTCGTTGGGTGGATTTTAAATCAGTACATGTACCTCTTGTTTGGTTTTTATACAAATGCCGGTGGCCACTTAATAAATATTCTGATAATTCCATTGAATATCTTCTAAAAAAAGTATAATTCTTGGTTATAACATCTTTAAGAAATGAAATAATGGTTATTACCCAACTGTAGTATTTATTTAACACATGCACGTTAACTGATACATATCTGATCAAGTTAATTTATTATTTCTTTAAATTTATTATTTAAAATTTAAATATTTATTTTAATTATACGATTTAAAATGCCTTGAAAACCGTTACTGAATCTTCGACAAACGCTGCTTTCAAAACGACTTTTAAAAATACGGAAACATACGATGCAAAACGAAAGTTACTATAAGTTGACCGTAAAATATACAGTACACTGTAAAACATGCTAAAGATACCGTCCGTCTACTAGATGGCAGAGACATGCAAAAATGGTCTTTTCGATTCTGTCAAACGTGTTAATTTGATGGAAGTTATTTGCTCCACAAGAAAAAGTCGCATTGCGGTATTAATAAAACTGATAATTAATAGATAAAACAAGTGTTTTTAAAATAAATAAGATAATTATTTTATAATTGACATGCCAAATAGATCCCCCACAGACGAGGAGATTGCACGTTTACCATCCCATTATTTGCATGAGTTGCCACAAGAAGATGAAGAAAGACTTGGCAAATTATTTGCAAAACTCGACAAGGATGGAAATGGTAAAATTGATATACATGATTTATCTTCGGCATTAAGTGAACATGGGGTTCACCACAGATATGCGGAGGTAAAAACAAATAAACTAGGCGTAACTACCGATCATGTGCAATTATTTTTCTATTTTATAGAAATTTCTTAAGAGCACCAAGTCCAAAGATGGTGATCTATCCTTGGCGGACTTCATTTATTATGTTAGGGAACACGAGAAAAACTTAAGATTGCACTTTTCCAAATTAGATAGAAACCGTGATGGTAAGCCTAAATGGATAATTTCTGATTTTTTTTTTTTTTTGTTGTAATTAAACCAGAGATAGTTGCCAAGGACTTATTGAATATTTAATTTATACTGTTTTAGAAACATTTGCATATTTCAACATTTAGTAGTACTTTGTTTACATTTTTTTAAAGTATGTAATTTCGTTCACAAAATCCAGTAATAACTGGTTCAAGAAAAAATTATTTAAATTAATCATTTACATAGTGAACTTTTCTGGAATTTTGCCACACCAGTTTCTACGTTTTCTTAATATTTATTTTTATAATGAAGGCTTTTTCATTACCAAATTTTATTGTCTAAAAATTTCAATTTACAGATTTATTCCAGCAGACGTTAAAATCGTTACTGAACCGTTTATTTTGCGCAAATTATCAAAATTAAACATAGCGGTATTTTTTGTTAACGATGATTTTGCAACAATTGTTTATAATAAACAGTGTTTTTTTGTCTATAATTTTAAGCCAATTTAAACTAGTAATGATAAATATCTTAATTTGAATTATTTATAGATGCAGAAATTAATTTTCAAGTCCTTTAGGCTTAATGAATTATAAATGGGTATATATTTATAAAAACGTAGAATTTTTCACATTTTCCGCTCACAGTACATTTTTATATTTAATTTTAGTTTTGGCTAGTGATTTTTTTTCATTATTTTCGCCATTTCATACATGAAAGAATTTATTTAATAAAGAATTTCCCTTGTATTATTGGAATTTTTCTAAAAATATTTATTGATTATAGGAAAAATCGACCTGGAAGAACTAATAAGGGCATTTAGTGACTTAGGAATACCTTTAGATAGGGCAGAGGCAACAAATCTCTTACAAAGGTAAGAACAATTTCCAATTGTAGGATTTTGCAAGTGTTTTATTTTAGTTTTTGTCAAACATTGGTAGATTGTCCTTTTTTAAAATATTATTCAACAAAACATTATCATTTATTTTTCTTTTGTTTATTTTTCTTTTTTGTCTTTCAAATAAAATATATTTTAATAATTTCAAAATAATTTCAGTATGAATTGATTTTATAAAAACGAAATCAACTTGGATAATTCGTCCTTTGGAATTAGGTAACAATTAAGGATGTTATTTTAATTTTGTTTTTGGTGTGTAAGCTATTATTTAGATTAGAATTATCATTATAAAAATTATTGTATCATTTTTTTTTAAATATTTAATTATAATTTTTATTTGCTGTAAATAACAAAAATATGTACAATATATACTATTTAAATATGTTCAAGTGTTAATTTTTATTAATTTATTTATTTGTCTTAGAATGGATCAAGACGGAAGTTTAAACATTAGCTACGATGAATGGAGGGACTTTTTACTTTTGGCTCCAAGTACAAATATACAAGATCTTATTTATTATTGGAGACACTCAACTGTAAGCACTTTTTTTTAGTATTTAATAAACCTAGCAAGGATTTAGTAGATATTTTATAAATAGTTTGAAGAAACAAGGTCCGTCAAACTTTAAATTTATCTTGTCTAAATGCCAAGTTATATTATACAAATAATTATGCCCTTTATAAAAAAGTTATCATCACATTTTGTAAATTATATGATAATAAGTTTAAGATGAATGTAGGCAAAAAATTATCAGTAATTTTCCAAATTTAATGATTTCATTTACTTCATTAAATTGTTGATATTTCATTTGATTTGTTTTCTGTGTTAATCAATAATAATAATAATAAAAGCATTATTTTGTCTTACACGATTAAATATGTTTTACAATTTTATATAAAATTTTTCCACGATAGTTTTCCGCTTAATTTATTATTGTATTGTTTAAAGTAGCACGAAAAAAAAATAATAATAATTCTCTCATCGTATTGTTTCGTGATTTTCAAGTTGAAAGAACCAGATCGTACAAGTATTGGTTAATTATTTGCATCTTTTTAAAATAAGTAAACATATATTCGATTAGATATACACTCATTATTTAATAAAAAAAAATTTTCTCGTCTGGGATAGTCTTTTACTCATATAGTGAGTGAAGTGTTTGTTATTTTCCCCACCTTCAAACAATTCTAATCATATTATAAAAGCACTTGTACGATTGTAATTTAGTCATTTCGCTCGTAATGCATGTGATTTAGTTGCGTGTTTATTGCATTTATATAATGTCGCGTGTGTGCGATTAGAATATAAGAAAAATAAATAAATTAAAATTTAAATCTTTGAATACCAAAGTGATAAATTAGTCAATTTTGTATTTTTAATTAAGGTGAAAGTGAGCTGATTATATTTTCAACAATGTATGAATTAGATTTTGTGCATCCAAATCAAGTGCCTGATATGTTAGAAGATCTAACATGCCTATTAATGGAATTATTAACGGTAATGATAATTTTTTTCTATGATTTTTATTATACAATTTGTTAAATATTTTGCGAATTAAAAATTTCGTAAGTTAGTTATAATTCAAGGTTTCGCTCTATTGAATAGACAGTGCTAAAAATTGAGAAAGTGTTCTAGAAATAGAAAATTGCAAATTTTTAATTGACACGGAAAGGAATTCAAGGTACCCAAAAATCTCATTTCAAATACTAAATTCAACTGTTTAAAGTTCCATTTAAATATTATTAGTCATTATATTAAACATATGATATACTAATGATATAATTTCTATTGTTTTGTAAAGGAATTTTAATGTTAATGGATTTTCCACTAATAAATTAAAAAAAAACTGTATCGAACACTAATCGATAAAACCGTTTTTATCATGAAAATCTCTATAGGAAATAATATAATAATGATAAAAGTACATGTGTTGACCTTGTGATGACGTGTAAAACTTTTTATTTAATTAAGTAACCGATACATACCCATTTATTTGAAACGAGCCTTCAAAGATCAGCTGCAAATTCTTATATTTCAATCTAGACAAACAGTATTTCACTTAATTTAATAGGATCGTATAATTGTTCCAATATTTACGTCATAATGGTTTTCGTTTTATAAAGTGTGTAAAGATTGATAACCCATTCGCACATAGTACATATAATATACATATATAATGTTACTGTTTATTTTAAAATTTGTTTCTGATAAGGATTATAATACATAGATTATAAATTCAGTCTAGAGTTCAACTAGAAAATTTTTTGGAATAGGATGTCATACATATTACGGTGTTTCCCAGTAATTATTGCTTTTAAAATAAATTAAACGAAAAAAATGAGTCCTTTAATGGCTGTGTTAATTAACAGAGAACGTCATCTGATTGTAACATTCAGTTTCTGGATGTTAGAGGTGAGAAAATTGTTTAAAATACGTCATTACCATCAAAACATGTGGTTGGTTCAATACGATTTTCTTAGGTAAACATATCAATTTCGTTTAAATAAATAGAATATATTATATGGAAATTTGAATCAATCATCTGTAATTTAGATAATATAGTTTCATTACCTAAAAAAATATTTTTCAAGGGTCAAGATCACAATACTCGTAATATTATATTGAACAACCATGCTAAGAATTTTATTTCCCCACTTTATTGTTTTATAACTCAGTTATAATGTTTTATTGTATTTGTTTTTGTTTAGTATTTGGATATTGGTGAGGATATGAATGTGCCAGATGATTTTACACAAAGTGAAATGCAAACTGGTATGTGGTGGCGGCATTTGGCGGCTGGTGGAATAGCTGGTGCAGTGTCTAGAACATGTACGGCACCCTTAGATCGACTTAAAGTATTTTTACAAGTAAATTTTTCCAACAATTTATGTTTTTATTTATAAACAAGAAATTTTAAAATATAATACCAACTTTTCAAAATTTATTGTATAATAATTTGAAAAAAATGTTAAAGTATTTATATTTATTTGTTTTAGGTGCAGGCCACTAAACAAAGAATCAGTGATTGTTTTAATAATATGCTTAAAGAGGGCGGCGTAACTGGTTTATGGCGTGGTAATGGTATAAATGTATTAAAAATAGCACCAGAATCGGCAATAAAATTTGCCGCTTATGAACAAGTAAAACGTATTATAAAAGGTGATTCCAAACATACATTAAGCATTTATGAACGATTTTTTGCTGGCGCAATGGCCGGTGGTATTAGTCAAACAGCGATTTATCCATTAGAAGTATTGAAGACACGTTTAGCATTAAGAAAAACTGGTCAATATAAAAGTATAGCGGATGCAGCATATAAAATTTATACAGGTGAAGGACTGAGAAGCTTTTATAGAGGCTACATTCCAAATATATTAGGAATAATACCATATGCTGGTATTGATTTGGCTGTGTATGAAACATTAAAGAAAAAATATTTTAAAACACATAGTAGCGATGAACAGCCAAGTTTTTGGACATTATTGGCATGCGGTTCGGCATCTAGTACATTAGGGCAAATGTGTTCCTATCCGTTGGCATTGATACGGACTAGACTACAAGCTCAAGGTAATAGGAAATGCTAATTGTGGTTATTTTTTTTTTAATAAATTGACTGTTTTTTTAGTCATTCATTCAACGGTCGATCCAACAACAATGACAATGACGGGCGTTTTTAGGACAATTATTGAGAAAGAAGGCGTTTTTGGATTGTATCGTGGAATAACACCGAATTTCATTAAAGTAATGCCAGCTGTAAGCATTAGTTATGTTGTTTATGAATATTCTAGTCGATTACTAGGTGTAAATATGACGTGATGCTGGAAATCGTTTAGGTGGCAATTTATTTATTTATTTTTTCTTGTAAAAAAAAGTGTTGATGTCCTGTTTGCCTAGTTTAAAAGAAATGTGAAAAGGCATATTACAATGTTAATTTTTTTATATATTATAAAAAAATGCTAGTTGTTAAATTTATTTATTTGTACATAAAATAAATTAATATATATTTTTTGGATTAGGCTTTAGAAGTTTTAGCTTTTAAATGAAAAAAAAATCTCTTTGAAAGTTATATTTGACGTTGATAAGCTTCTCTCCTCTATTTAGAACAATGCAAGTTTTTAACAAGTATAATATTCTACCGTGTTTTAATGATAAAAAATTTGAAACATTCTATTTCATAATAAATGTTGGTGGTTAAAAAAATATATTTAATTTAAAAAATTGATATTGTTGTTAAAATTCTATTATAAAGACACATATTATTATCGAATAACACTCATTTTTTTTCCAAGAATTAAAGAATTGTGATGTACTTAATATTTTAATAATATGGTATTTATTATACTACTACATTGTATTTATACATACTTAAATAAAACCAAATAAAAATAATAAACGATTTATTTAATATATTCCCCAGCAGCTTTATCTAAAATCCAGTAAAGATAGCCAGACGTTGGTTTAACCATTGTTGATGGCAAACTTTCTTTATTCACTAATATTCTCTAAAAATTATTATATTAAGTGTGATTGAAATAATTTGCAGTTATAATTTGCTTTACTTTAACCATATCAGCCTTTTCTTTGCCACACAATGCGAAAACGCAATTTTTTGCGTTATTTATAAGTGGATAAGTCATGGTTACTCTTTTTGGAGGCGGTTTTGGAGAATCAACGATTTCCGCAATCAATTTATTAGTTTCCTTTAATAAAGGATGACCAGGGAAAAGAGAACAAGTGTGTCCATCAGGTCCCATGCCAAGAAGAAGAATATCGAAACGGGGTATTGACCCGGATGGGAAACTTTCTTTAATTTGTTCGGCATAATCTTCCGCGGCAGCTGATGCTAAACGAATCAACCATAATTTTAATGTACAAGAAAACATAATTCAGATCAACCTACGCGATAAATTCGTTTTAACTTTAACGAACTGTTCTTCTGTTAATCCAATTTGTTTTGGATCTATTAAATGTTTTTTATAATGACCAAATGTTGAATCGGCGTCATTGTCAGCCACTAATCTCTCATCACAGAAAAAAATTTTCCATTTTTTAAAGTTTGTATCGATTGTTGGCAAACCCAAGCTTAGAAAAGTCGCTACCGAACCACCTGTTGAATTAAGCAGTTTTTCCACTGTTTATTTTTATTGTAACATAATATAAATACCAGAAACTCCAATTCGGAAAACACCATTGTTATTTATACTTTCTTTAGCAACATTTGAAATAATTTCTGTCAACTTTTTTATAACTTCTTCTTTGTTTTCAAGCACAATTGTAGACATTTTCTTTAATTTGACTTTCTTAAAATGACCTAGCAAATCACCTAATAATAAATTTTAGTGATATGATACTACAAACTACATGTTCATGAGAATTTTATAAATTCAGGGTCAAACCATCAAACAGTATTTATTAATTTATACGTGCATTATTCAGTACTTTTACAAAAAAATACTTATATAGTCAAACTTTCCAAACACTCTACACTTTGAATTGAATATTATTGTTAGATTTAATCCATAACTATGATCACAATTTTTCCACTGGGAAATTTCCAATTTTTCCGATAAATTTAAATCTAGCGCTTTTTTAATGCCAACTTCGATTCAGACAGCCAACCGTATTTCTTCTACTATAAAAAAACTGTCAACTTTCTTCTGATAACATGAAGATTTTATCAAAATGAATGGTACTTATCTTGAATGGTATTTGTTAAACTGTGATCTGTACAATTTCTATTTTGATCTTTAAATAAAAATTTTCCAATTGGTTGAATACGATTAAAAGAAAAAATGGGTAACGTACACGCTTTTTCTGCACCCTCACCGCCTCCGCCACCTCCACCGTCAAGTATGTCTTTTCCAAAGCCAGCAGTTGATTCAGAACCTTCGAAATCATCTAGCGAAAGTGTCATAGAAAATCCTGGTCCCTTGGAAGACATTCACACGAAATGCAAAAGTATAAAACCGAACATAACATAACCTCAAATTTTTTAAATATTCCTATCATTTTCATTGATTTTTAGATATATTTCCTGCCTGTTTTGAGGGAGCTCGTGTAATGTTGACGCGAGGACTTAGTAACCATTTTCAAATCTCACACACAATTAATATGAGCTCAGTAACACCGAGTGCTTACCGTTTTGGGGCCACTTATGTGGGTACCAAACAGTTGTCACCTACCGAGGCTTATCCAATATTGCTGGGCGATATTGATCCATCGGGCAATTTGAATTCTACAATTATACACCAAATACAGCCAAATTTACAACTAAAATTTGGTGCTCAAGTACAAAACTCTAAATTCACTGTAGGACAATTAACGATGCACCATAAAGGAAATGATTACACTGCCAGTTGTACTGTGGCTAATCCTGATATTATTTCGGGTTCTGGTGTGGTTGTGTTACAATATTTGCAAGCAGTAACGGCTCGATTAGCTCTAGGTTCTGAATTGGCCTACCAAAAGGGGCCTGGTATACCAGGCGGGGAAATTGCTCTCCTTAGTGCAGCTGCAAAGTAACTAAATTCAATTCTATCAAGTAATTTTGTTGTAAATATGATTTTGATTTGTAGATATTCAACGGAAGACATGCAAATATCGGGAACTGTTGGTGTTTCTGGTGTTCATTTATGTTATTATCAAAGAGCAAGTAAGCAATTACAAATTGGTGTTGAATTAGAAGCTAATCATCGAATGCAAGAGGCTGTGGCTTCAATAGGTTATCAAGTTGATTTACCAAAAAGTGATGTAGTCTTTAAAGGTACGTAAATTTTAGAAAACGATTGGAAAATTAATTAAATTTGTTAATTTTAGGGCATGTGGATTCGAATTGGTCAGTTGGTGCGGTACTAGAAAAAAAGTTGAATCCGTTACCATTCACGTTAGCTTTGAGTGGCTTAATAAATCACAATAAAAACCAGTTTAGACTAGGTGTTGGAATATTAATCGGTTAGAAAAATAGAAAAACATAATAAAAGACACACAGATGACAAAACAAGTTAGTGTTGAATCGACTATTAGTTTATTTTATATAAACTATAGTGCATAAGAAAGTTTTTTTTACATACATTCGCCATACACGCCACATTTAGTTTTTTTTATTATAATGAAATATAATGTATAGCCCACAATTCAAATTAAAGAGTAAAACAAACGGAGTATAACATACTTTTATTATTTAAGGTAGCTGTTGCATAATGCAGACATTTTTATTAGAAATACTTAATTTTTTATTATTTAAAAAAGTATTAGTAAAAATGTATGATGCGTTTGTTTTATTATTTTTTATATGTCAAACCAATAAATTGATTTTTGTTAGATTTTTATTTACAATATCTAATGATGTTTACTATTTAATTAAATAAATAAATTGTTAATGATATTGAAGATTTTTTTCTTGTAACATCTACCGTTATAAATTTTCCTTTACAAAAAAGAGATAACAAACAATAGCTCTTATACAATAGCTTTCCTGTAAAAGAAAAATTTTTTTCTTATAAATTTTTCCATATGAGAAATGATAATAAAATCCGAGATATTAAAACTCATCAAGAAAATTCATTAAGATTCGTTCATTAGCTTAAAACGATTGAATCGATAAAATAAAAATTTCGAAATTTTCGCTATAATTTCCACAATTTTCCGAAAATTTTTATGAAAGTCACTTATTGGAATAGATATTGGGACGGCGCATCTAATGACATCATTAGTTTTCTTCTACGATTAATATTTTAATCGGAAAATGAATATTTTTAAATTTTTAACCAATCGAGACATCTATTATCCAATAGTATGAATGATGCAGAAGATTTCTAAATAAAATTGACAATTGACTTTTTACTGGGTTGTTTTCCCAAGCGTGGTATTTCAGAAGGCTTCTTAAGAAATTTTTTTCATTATAAACAACTGATAAAACCAAAATGAGTGATTATTCTGAAAACGAAGACGACCCTGAAGTTTACGAAAGCTCTGATGAAGATTGGACGGTGGAAGACGAAGTAAGTAACTAAAAACATTCAAACATGGTCAGTGTATTAAAAATTTTCTTAAAAAAATCGTAGAAAAAGAAAGGCGGGAATCGAAGAACTTCGAAACGGTTAAGTAAAAAGCCTCGTGTATCACATTCACGTGATTCTAGCGAAGAAGAAAGTTCAGAAGACGAAGAAAAGAAAAGTAAGAAAAGGTCGAAGAATGGCATGAATAAAAAACAAAAATTATCGAATAGTACAAGTAAAATAGTGAATTCCGAAGCAAAGACAAAAACAGTGCAACAACCAGCTATGAGAACATTATATTCTGAATCATTTGAAACTGGTTCATTTGTAATATTGAAAAAGGATGCTCAAGTTGGGGATCCAAATAAACGTCCTCATATATGGCGGGTAGATGGTAAAGCTTTATTGCAGAAATACGAAGCTTTTGAACAAGACGGATGTATTAGACATAAAAATACCTCGATTGTATGTAATCTCTGTATGAAACAATCAAATTGTTGATTTCTGTTTTTATTTTATAGTATACCGGCTGGTCTGCACTGGACAAAGATTTATATGCACCTGTTCAAGTAAAAGTTCTACAACACAGTAACCAGAATGTAATTGTGGAATTATTTTGGGATAAATTAAAGGAAATAAATATGGATAGTGATTAAGTGAGTCAGTTTATTTGTAAAGTAATGTTTTCTATGTATAGAATTTTTTTCGAATTTCCTCTCTGATTATTATTGAAAGATCTGTGGGCTCATCATTACCTTTTACCTATAATTTTTTTATTTTTTTGGAAATATTTTAATTAATGCCACATTATTTAAATGTAATGTTTATTAATAAGTAATAAATAACTTCGATAATATTTGTTTATATTTCACTTAAAAAAACGTATAAAATGGCAAAAATCTTTAAGAGAGAAAGTTTTGTTTCAAAATTGATTATTGTGTTGTTGTGGTTTCTTCTTCTTTTTCATCATCTTGTGTTTCGTCGGTTGGTTCTGTTGGTGTTACCGTGTATGTATCATCTGAACTAATTATGAATTTGCGAAGTATTATATAAAATACAGCGCCCAAAACTAATTGGCACACTCCAACAATAACGACAATTGACCATGCTGGTATAGCATTTCCTCCTGTAGAATATTTTGGTTAGTTAACGTCTGTCAGATGTATTTATTGTTAACAAATATGTGTGATTAAACAAATAAAGAGATAAGATAAAAAATTAGATCATCAAACACACCTTGTGAAACATACTTTTAGAACATTTTTAACAAAGAAACAATTATTTAAGGGATTTAACATTTCTATTGAATAATTTTTTATTACTTACTTAAATAAGATCGTGTTATCGTTTTACGTCCCCTTAAAATCACCCTTCTAGCTTCTACTTCTTCGCAAATACTTGCAATAATTACTAGAAAATAATAAAGTTAGCACTATACACTGTTTTCTTTAGTTTTAAACATGTTTAACTTACTTGCAAGCACTGTGGCATAACAAAAAAAACTTCGAATTGATTTCATTTTACAGGATAAAAATTTTTTATTTATCCGAGACTAAAATTCTGATAATAATGAAAAATAATTCGCAGTTACTTTCATATTTTATCTTATCACATTTCGATAATTCTATTTTACATCAAAAAATATTGGAACTTATCTGATTAACTAGTTTTTCAAAGAAAAAATAAAAAGCTAGTTGGATGGTTGAGTCAGCTAGTTATAAATGTATTTTACGTATAGCTATATAAGATAGAAAATTACAATATATTTATACAATGAGACATTGAGATTATTTTACGAATTCGTTAAGGTGTCGATGTTGTTGTTGTTGGAGGAACGGGGGCTTCGCCGGACACGGATGGTGTTGAAGGGGCACGTCTATATTTCGGTTTCCAATCTGTTTCGAGACAAGCAAACCTTAATAGAACGTACAACAAACCACCTACTATTAATTCTCCTAAAGCAACAAGTATTACCACTGCATATCCAGGGATAATTGTGGGTTCTGGAAATATTTTCATATTTATTAAATTCTTTTTCCTAAATGACTAAGCCTTACTCATATAATAACGTGTTAAGGTTCTTCTTGATTTCAATATATTTCTTCTGCCATTTACTTCGTGTAAAATGCACATCAAAAGAACTACAATTTTTTTTTTGAAAAATAAGTAATAAATGTCTAAAGTAAAATTATAATTCTTACCAAAAATTGCGAGAAGTTTCAAGTTTCTCGAAAACATTGTTGCTTATAATCTTTAATGAACTGTTTTATTGAAGAAATACTTTAACACTGTTATCTACTGTTTATCAGTGCTTGTATTTATAAAAGAATTATATTTAATTAGTAAACAAGGTAAAACGAAATAAATATTGTTAAAGTTTAAAATTTACCGCTTGGTCATATAGAAATCTGTAATTTGTATATTGTATAGAAATCTGTATTATAAATTTATAACTACTTGACTAGAGTCGGAACACCTTTGTGAAATTGTGACTGTTCTCAAGTCGAGAAATTTGAATTTTGAAACAGACCTGTAGGACTGACCTTTACCTTTTGTTACGGATACCTATAGACTCATCGATCTTATAATGTAAGCTCGATGTATAGACTATATATAATGGTATTTAACCGTTTACCAAATTTACCAAATTTATTCATACAAAAAAATACTTTCGTTTCCCAAAAATACTAAATGTTCACCAAAATTAAGACAATTGATGTCCTGTTATATTATTATATTATTTTCTACTAAAAAATAACTTTTGTTGCCTAAGAATGCCATATTTTCACTAAATTTTATTCGAATTTAATTCTGAAATGATAACTAAAATTTTTGGGCTCCATTTTAGAATATAAGTCACGTCCGATTTTGATGAGATTTTGTAAATATACGTAATTTCGGCGGTAGATTACGAAAATGAAAACGAAATTTGCCGCCAAAGACATAGTTTTTGAGATATTCCTTCTTTAAATGTCATATATTTTTTTGTTTGTCAACATTTCTTTGTTATGTCATAAAATTTGATTGAGTTTGTTGCATAGATGTCTCTTATATTAAAGACATCTATGTCCCCAATTCCCCATACCTATCTATACATATTACATATACCCACTATATACCTACAAATTTGTACATACATATATTACATATACAATCGCCTACGGCTCGTGTCGC
>SSSI01008185.1:0-74867 GCA_004796505.1 Oryzaephilus surinamensis | reverse complement strand
ACTAAACAATATTTTTCGACTTGTCTCAATATTTTTTTATTTCTATGTGGGTATTATTTGTTTCAATTATATGAGTATTATTCTAACCGGGTTAAATCTGTGTATAGAGAACAATGTGGGTATAATTATTATTATTACATGAATGTATAATTCAATTTACAAAACTGAATAGATGTGTTTCTTCCAAGAAATGATTATTTGACTAGCACAGCATCTTGTTAAACTGTAAATTATAGCTTTGAATAAAAATTGTAGAACATTTTATTATAGTAATATAAATCAATAACGACGTGGTTTAATAATTTTTTTTAAATAAACTATATCTAATTAACGATAATTATTATTACAGTAATAAGAAAGACCTTGTCTAGATATAAACATTTAAGTCAATTACAATCACCAAGTATGACTATTTATATTGACATTTTATTTTTGTAACATTTAATATTGTTAACAATTAACCGTTCACTTTCCAACAACATACGGCATGCTTAAATTAAAATATCAATAAACAAACACTATAATTTATTAAAGTGAATAGAAACATGTAATGAATAACTTATGCCCACATTTATCAATAAACAAATAAAGTGTTTATTAGAAAATATGTACATATACAGACAATTTATGCAGCAGGGAGCTTAACTGCGGATTATACTTTTAAGAAGCGAAAAATCTAAACAACAAAGTATATATGCGAATCAATATTTATTTCAGTAAATTTGAAATATGTGATGGTATTAATCTACTGGAAAAATCTTTTGTGAAAAGGCACACAAGAGAAGTTGAGAATATTTCTTTAGAACTGTCAGAAAAATCCTTTAGAAAGAAAATATGCAATTTAATCCCCGAAGGTGGTGGTGGTGGTGGTGGTGATGGTGAAGAAGTTACTATACGAATGTTATATATAATAATATATAAGAAACTTTCAATGGTACCTAAATCTGACGTGACAAATAGTTTTTGTCAAATTCTCAAGTTGTCTGTAGGTAGTAAGATTAGACTTCAGCCATTACCACCACTCAAAATCTCAAGGGATAAAAACATGTACACTTCATCACCCCTCGCCCCCTATACACACGTACACCAACTTGGCCAATTTACACAAACAACTTGGAACGGAATCAGAAATTCATACATATTATTGCCATAATATTTTATAGTTAACATTTCTGTCAACTAGTCAACGTAATGTTTGGAATCAGTTTTATGTTGTAAATATAATTAACGGTCCAAACTTGAAAATATGTGTCTTGGCGTAATAAAGTAATGCTTTAACGATTTTCGTAGTTGTATTTTTCGCAGATATGAAGTAAGTAAAGAAGTATACGTTAATAAATTGTGAGGTTTTCCACCAACTATATAACATAAACAATTAATTAGAACTTTGTTTGTGTGTGTATTTTGTGTGTTGAAATTTCGTTGTGATGTATTTGTGCTATTGCAGTCACATAAATTTGTCTCTAGTTCCATAAAACTGTGAACAAAATGCTATTATTTTTATTTCAATACCACTCATTTGGGAGCCATTTCAATTCACCATACACATAAATTTCAATTTTATGTATCCATTGTTTATAATTATTATTTCAGTTTGAACGTGATTATTCGTAGCTGTTATAAATTTAAAAATAAAAATTGTTTATGGTATTTTTGTTGTTTTTCTCAATACTGCTAAACTTAACAATCCAAAATATAATATACGAACGGATATAGTATTAAGTATTATTATTACGACGCCCTCTATTTTACAAAAGTTACTCTCGATTTTTGTGTCGTAAATGTGCTTAAAACACGTTTTATGGTTTACTTGTTTTTAACAATGAGTCCAAGAAAATAACTTTAGTTAAGAGTCAAAGCGAAGACGTATTACCATCATTGAGTGGACGAAATGCACTTTTGTCATTTTTTACTGGCTTGAATGTTGAAAACCTGTTTGAGGGATTGGAGCCCTAACAGTATAAGCGTTTACGATGTGTTGTTACTTTAAAAGCCCCAATTTGAACAAAATTTCGCTACTAAATTCTACAATGGCTTATATTTTATATTTTCGCTTTTTATATAGATTTCTCTTTTACTTCTTGTACACGACAAATTCCGAAAGCAAATAATAATAATAATAATATGGCCATTAAATAAACAGTTTTTTTCTAATATACTTAACTTTGTAATAACAAGGTCAAGCTTTCATGTCCGGATTAAGATAATCCCGTGTTTATTTTATTACATAACAATACTTTCATTATAATCAATCAAAATAAATGATCCTTTTTGACGTATTAAGAAAAATAACATAAGAAAACAATTTATATGTGGGCAACTGAAAATTGGTACAACATATAACAACAACAAGTAATTGTTTAAACAAAATTGCTTCGTTGCTTCAATATTGTTTATGGTAAATTAAATGTAATCTATTATTGTACAACATAAATTGAACAAAGGATCTACCTGAATTCGATCGAGGTGATGAACTGCATTATTTTGGTTCAATTTGTCGCAAAATGCCCACAATTAATCTAAACACCTGGGGTACAAACAATTTTACGCTTCAAAAACTTACTTATTTTTCTAAAAAAATACCAACAAAGGTACACATATAAATGTATATATTCGGTTACAACCCCTGTGTGTATTGGATTCTGTTACTAAGTGACACGTTTTAAGAATAGTGTTGTATACACCTTTATTTATGGCAAACACGAATGAAAGAAAAATCCAGGTGTTTAAACTAACAAAAGAAAACTTTAAGCTGTTTTAAAATCCTATGGATTATTTTTAGAAGCGGAAAGGTATTTACTACACTTCTTGAATATAACAAGTCTAAATTAAATTTTTCAAACAACTGACAAATAGTTGAACATCCAAAATAGTAATAGATTATCTAGATGTTATATATTTTTAAATAAATGCGATGCGGCTTCTATTTAATATACACATTTTAATAATATGCAAGTTACATCCAATAATTTATTGAAATATTGAAATCTCAACGATGCTTCTCGACTATTTAAGTATCTCCTTATAAGGCTAATAGTAATAATGTCATATATTTATGCATTCATATTTATAAGACGCTACAAAGTAAACGATTGTGGTATGTATACTACATTAATAAAGCAAATATATGTTAGTAAGATATATTTGGTCACATATTATATGATAAATAATAATCTATGTAAAATTGAATCTGATGGGAAACGTATATTAATATACATTATAATAATTTATTTTAATGAACAGAAAAATAAACTAAAGTCACCATTACTCTATATTCTCAGTGAATTAATCGATGAATCATCATCCCCAGACATTTATTCATTTATCTAATGAAATAAATACTTTTTCTATTTCTGTGGCCCCCAAAAACGGAGTATATTGTCTACAAAACTTATGTGCATAGGGATCAAAAAATTTAATCTCTGAATATCCAGCGTGCATCTTTTTTATTGCGTGCCGTCTGTTCTAAGGCATGACGAACGCATGTGTCAATGTATAATGAAGCCCAGAATGAATTTAAGTCCCCTGTATATATATGTATACATATATGGAAGAGTGTAGTAGCAGTAATACATCGAGGAGTATAATTTATTGCCAGGATATTCCGTATCCTTGCGTGATAACGCCTAGCCGATATAGAGAAGCTTAGTCACATGCTATATGTATTAAGTGCACTAGGACAGTGTGATATTGTAATCATTTTCGAAGGCAAATACAGAATATTTATACGGTTCACTGCGGCATTTTCTCCCCCACACTACCCCATATAACACAATATATTCGACTCTAGTCTAATATCTATCTATAATATGAAAATGTACACGAATTCAGGCAATCTGGTGGGTCCCGATTTACCCTCAGTGGTGGTGACTTTTTCTTTTATATAGCCACACAACTGGCTTATCTGAAAATTGTGAAAAGTGATCCTTTCATCATAAAGTTCCCGGAAACATCTTTAAGTTATCAACGAAATCGAGAAGGGTGTTGGTTAATTTTTTTTCGAGAGAGAGAGAATTCCCTTTTTCTACTAAATGGTGAGAGTTGAACATAATCACAGTGTAATATTGAAATTGATGCAGAACTAATCTACAAGCGAATAAGTATAGACGCAACGTTCCATGCAACAACAACAACAACAACACAATGTTACACCACATCGAAGCTGAACTAAATTATTTTTTCATTACTACCTGGTTAAATCGAGTCAAGGTATCGGGTTCAACAAATTATAGTGACCGTGATCGTGCGCTGGTCATTACCTAATGCCGATATCTCACGAAATGAGCGTCTTTTGAGTAGTCGTGAGTGGTCGCGCTCCGTCCGAAGGGCATGAGGTTTGCCACCCACTACAGATATGTTGTTATATTATGTATATGTGTGCAATAAATCCATATTTTAAAAGTCATACACTTCTTCTCGTTTTGTGGGACTGGGAACAGTACTGATTGTCTTGTATGTACCTACTAACCAGTTACAGAATTATTCTGACCTTTAAGTTCACTCCCCATCGACATAAAATCAAAAAACAATACCTGCATTGTTTTAACGGAAACGAGATCTTTAATATGCATGTGCACAGTTATTTCGTCAAATATTTGACGAATTTAATAAAGCTGTAAAAATAATGCTGGATACACCTTTTTTATTTTATATAAAGATGAACACAACAAGATTGCAAAATAGCAACGTGTAATTATGTATCAATTGCAAAAGGGAAATATAACGGCTGGTCCATTTGATGGAATGGATATGAAAATTCCTAACCGACTATCTGATATATTTAATCGGTTAAGATCACATAGTTTAGTTGGGAAGTTTCTGTAATTACTGAAGAAGTGGCATTGTGAATAGTCACATCGTGTCTAGAATAGATCGCGATAGGTTAGAGGGAATATGCACGACTTCGGTGCATTATGTTCATCAGCCAGATCGAATCTTCACTCACCAATGTAGCTATGAGTTGCTTTTGTCTAATATGTGCATATAAACTGGAATTGTTATTAAGAGAATCAATTACGTTTTCGCATTAAGATTCTGATATGTTCTACTTAACAAATGCACTTGGCATCAATATTTCCTCTTTCCACATTTTACCTTTAATATCCATCAAATATTTTCTGTATAAATTTTCAAATAACTTTACAAACATTAAATCAAAATTTGTTACTATGTGAAAACGAGGAACAAGACGTTTGTAGAAAAATATATGTATAGGAAAAAGTTGAAAAGTTATAAATATCATTCAAATTTATGTGATCCAAGATCTAACTGCACGTTTGTATAGAATTTGTATCCAAAATAAGGTCATATTATACGTTTTGTCGAAATGGTTTTTATATTATGTGAACAAATTCAGTCAAGAACAAATGAGATTGCCTCCAAAAAGTCAGTAAAAATTGAGTTACTACTGTAAAATATAACAGCTACCCATTTATACATATATGTATAAAGATATATGGGGCTGCAAAATATGTACATATATATGTTCGTAAATCACCGATAAAGAAGTTTAGGATACACTTTTATTTGTTGTTGTGTTTGCAAAAGATTCAAAATATTGTTCGGATTCTTTTCTATCAGATTCACCCTGTTGTTTCGCATACTTTGTAAAATCTGCTGCAGAAAACTTTCATCAATAAATCTATATGGAGCATTTGTTGGACAACACACAGACTTTTGGAAAAAAAAATACAACTTGAGTTAATGGCAAACTTTTATTATTATATAAAAACAAGTTTTCGTTGAGTTTTTTAAAATTTTTATAATATTTTAGTTTTATCGCGAACGCGATCAATGAAACAGGTGCTACAACAACAGTGCCTTATTAAAATATTTGTTGATAACTTAACTATTTATTTATATTATATTAAAACCGATCAACGAAGAAGTATCACGACATATTCCATTTAATATAATAATTACGTTTCATTGTGTTGTCTTATATTTAGTTTTAATTTTTTTTTTGCAAATTATACTAAACTATTGTGAGAAAAACTATACCTACTTGTATATGTATCTCATTCGAATAAAAAGTATAATAATGCAATTCGGTTTGTTTCTTTTCGTTGTGATTGAGAATAGAAATAGCATATATCAAAAGTTTCAAAAGTAACAATATATCTGGTTAATGTATATGGCAAAAATAAAAATTTATATATCCCGCATATAAACAGCAATGCGGAAATTTGTTTTATTGGAAATACGCTGTACGACCCCTTGATAAATGTCATCGGTTCTCCCATGTCGATAGAAAACCGCGAATTGATTGTATTCTCTCTCATTTTTCACCTATTTCACCCTCCCAGTTTCCTCCAATGCGAATGTACTTAGACTTGGACCTCAATTTATTAGACATTTATATCAGGTGGGGTGTCGTTAATGTCGATTAGGTCACAAGAACGCTGAACCACATCGAATTGCATGGGGTTCTCGATATATATATATATATATATAAATTCTCTTATCATCAAGCATATGGTGTGAAATTGGAATTCTTCGTTTTATTGTATGATGTTGTTGAGAGAGTTTGAGAGCCGCGGATCGAATTCGTGCTTATGATTTTACTAACGTACTTAATGGCATTTTTAGGTCACGTATAAATGTCTTCTGTTTATAGAACAAGTGACTTGCTTATACAGCCACTATATGTTCATGGATTGTACAATATAAAATACAGGTAAAAAACATGATTTATCGTTTTAATAAAAGTGTGTGTGGTAGTTATGTTAAAAACAATACCTTTACGATATTATCCAAGGAAAAAACAACTCTTAATAAATTATTTATTATATTATAATTTGATATTTTTGTTGTAATGAAAATGTATACCCACATTATGTGAGAAAGCATTCACAGTAGTTCATTTTGTACAAAGGTGCTGTATAATAACGGTAATCTTAAGTACCTTATATTTAAAATTACAATTTGTCTTATCGAATAGCAGTCTAATAAACTTAATAGTTGTCTTTAAAGTACCTAAAACCATTAGAGAATGTAAATTTATTATCGCATCAAAGTGATTAAAATACAACAACAAAATAAAGACCTTTACACAGGGACTCGTGTAAACTGCAATATTGAAAACAGATGGTTCTAAATGAACTTATCCTGAAGCAAATGAAATTATAAGGTGCAAGGCGCAATTACTATGTGTTACTTAAATGGTTTCAGTCGCTACTGCGAAAGATTGTATCGATAATCAAAATGATTGTTTTCCCCCGAAAGTAAGTAAGTATATACGTACCTATAGTGCTTCAAGAAATTACCATTTACTATAAAACCCGATTACATCTTAAGAGGTTTGTTTTACAAAGCTTTTTCCAATCATTAACACTTCAAAAAATATATATACAGAATTTCAGAGAATACAAAACTTGTGTCACAGGCTCTATGTATAATAAATTTAAAAATAAAACGTTCATTGAATTGATAATTTCTTTTCAATACCTTCCATTTTGAAATAAGTGCAGGTGTTGCGACTATTGAAGCGTAAAATTTGTTTTTTAGACATAAAAATTGTTGGAACGCATCAGAATAAAAAAACTAACAAAAATTATTATGCATCCTGCTTAGTTACTATAGCATATATAAGAAACATCATTACGAAAGTCGGCCAACTTGAAAATTAGGTGCCTTTCTACATTATTCGTAATACATAATACATTTTAACAACTAACAAATTTCAATTTAACAGTTTTCAAGAGAATGCACCAACATACCAACAATATAAACAGTAATTCGTAATTTAATTAAAATTTAATGTGTGCCAATACGTGCACGTTCATATAGAAATAATATAATATGAATAAAATGTATAAATCTACATTATATAAATGCACTTTCTAGTTCTATTTATATTTTATAATAATAAATGTACTTATAAGATTAACTAGAGGCCATAGAGAAAAAAAATACAAGTACATGTACATGTGTATATGCAAATGTACCAACTTACCATAAAGCAATCTGGTCCTTGTAAGCACATAGATTCGCCGTTGGGTCCGTCATTAGAAAACTGCAAAAGAGGGAAAATTAAATATTAATATCTGGATTTCGTAGAGATTAAAAACTTCATTAAAATTTGCATTTCAATAACATCGGCAGCAGTCTACTGCCACTAACACAATACTAGCCACAAGCATTTTTTGCATGTAGGTATATTTCAAAGAGACTCACACATACAAGCTTATATGCAGGCTATATTCGTTCATACAATAAATGTAAAAAACGAAAAGATGAAATTCAGTTTTCAGTTTCATCTCTTTTTGAAATACTTTTTATAATATTTGAATTGCAAAAATTCTTACGACAATATAGCACTCTATTATATCTCTTGGAACACAGTTCTAAACAATATTTTTTTTTGTTTTCCAATTTATTCTAAAAGTGGGGCTCTTCAATTTAATATCGTTGGAGAAAAGTTGTTTAATTAGCATATCATATGTTGTTATATAATCGGATGAGAACACCAAGTATGGTGGATGGTGGATAAGGAAGATTATCTAGATACCAATCTAAATGGGTTGAGATACGTTAGTATAGAAATCATGATTACACCTAGAATTTGGAATCCTTGTTTCCTAAGCTGGCTTACACAAGCTTAGAACAGGCGAAGGGATTGTTTTGCTTGCCTAACACGAAACGTATAATACCAAACAAACAACGAATTTCACGTATTGTTTTCTCTTGTATATATTGAAGTATTTTAAAAATTTCCTTCCTAATACCCCATACACAACATATATAAAACAAAACTACCGGAGGAGAATCTGGTTGAAGATTATGCAAAATTGAATACTAACTTCCAAAATATACACCTTTATAATACGTGTACAGGTATTCACGAAAACAATCAGATTAGTTTTCATGTTCATTGTCAAGCTATGCTCAAACTGCATAAATTTTCTGTGTAATTTCTGCGGTGGCTATAGTTAAGAAAACAACCAAGGCGTGAGGTAATCGTAGATTCTTGGTCAAATTTAACTTGAAAAGTCACGATTTCAGTGCAACTTTATAATTAAACATGTTTCTTGTACAATCACCGCAACGGTCTTTGAATGTGTACATGAAGACTCATCCAATGTTCAAGAAGAACAAACAGACACAGCGCTTGTTCATTACATCGCGAGGTGTTTGTTGCTTGATCCATTAAGGTAATGATTGCCCATCTAAGATGATGCACACACCACATTCATAACCAACTTGTGTGTGCTATTGTTATTGTCGTGCACACTTTTAATTGTTTTCAAGAATCTCTCCACTATCTCTTCTTCACTGTAATTATAATAATGAAATAAAGAATGTGTATCACGTTTTTGCGTTTTGTCATTTGGTATATGGTCAATTGTTTGATGCATATGGAAATACGAGCATACAGGGTGTTCCTCAAATATACTTATATGTACTTGTAAGTATACTTTGTTTTTTTTTTTGTGAACGATGTAGTGTTATACATAAATGCATAAATTTTTTGCTCTATCGGAAAATTCTTGTATTCGAATAAATTCTAATTATCAACTATTATTGTTTAAAACCAAAATATATATTATACCTATCAGCAGATACACATACTAGCCATTATATAGGGGTAATGGAATAATTTATTTTCTCATTCATATAATATTTATGTACGTTCTTACCAATTTTATGCTTTATAGAAAATTACAATTTAGAATGCCGCACACAGAATACAACAACAAAATAGTACGACTAGAAAATTATCTTTAATTCTAAACCTAGTAGTAAATAGTATAGAGAAATACTTTGAAAATTCTACACAAACAGAAAAATTTTACCTTAAGCTTCTATACAATAGTTTTAAATTAAAATAATAGTAAATCCAATAGAAATAATCCTCCATTCGCGTGTTAGTTCGAAAACTAAATTGAAAAGACATATCTTTAATGAACAGAGGATTATGGTACAGTATTCATTCTAATTTAAAAGAAATTACTAAAAACTAGTTAAAATTGCTGTTAAAATAACAGAACTATCGCCTATATAAAAATTATGTGATCTTGACTGGAAAGCGCGTCTTCGTTCACGTTGATTTAACAAAGCAGATATTTGTATAATAAAAATTGAAGAGATTCGCAAGAATACAGCAAACTGTTGGCATGATACACATAAACAAATGAATCCTTCGGCACTATACAAAGTAAACGAAATTCTTGTTGCTCCTCTTATGTTAAACAATTGTGACGTCGCTGGTATTATATTATACAGTCGTTGATTGGATTTATATTGCACCATCAGATTTAATACGTCACAAGCGTTCGTTCTATTCAATTTGCATACAAGAATGTCGCTGAACAATCATCTGTAATTATCAAGTTCAATAGTATAGAATATATAGCAAGTTGTATATACCGAGTATATTTAACAATATTATTATATTAGAAATTCTATTCTTGCAACGTATTATAAAACACCAACAATATCACAATAAAAAAGAACCCCTACAATAAAATTCCGTAATTTTATAAACAGTTCTCTTCAAATAGGAACTTTTAGCTTTATTTATTTCCCCTCTATATATAACGATAATTATTATTTGTGTCGTTCCTGCAATGATTCCCTTTATGTTTGTGTGTAACTGACCGTAGTCAATATAATCAGCTTTGATGTATCAAATGACTCATACAAACAAATAATATTTGTTATGGAATTAGTGACTTAAGCATAAAAATTGTGATTGGACGATCGCCAACAATTTAATATTTAGCTGAATGGTGTAACATCATAGTATCAAGATACCATCACTATTATATCTAGCTTGAATAAACAATCTCTGCAAAACACATACGATCTCGTCAAATCGGCAAGTTCCAACTTGAACATCAATATCGACGCGTCACAAGTGTTTATATTGCTGTGGAACGGCTTTTAGGGAGAGTTTTGGCCGACGTCACCGTCGCGTATAGTGCACTGGGATGCTCTAACGAAATTATGAAGGGCGCAGCCGACGACGTTCCCATAGCAACTGCTAACAGGGTTTTATCTCTCTTACATAAAGGACACATTGGCCTCCTAAATCCTTAGACATCGATGAAATCCTCGATGCAATCGCTCCATGCATTCTCGTATACATATATGTATGTGCATGTATGTATATGTATTAGTGTATGTGTTGTTCTGTCCAATGTCCATAATACCTGTGATTATTAAAACTTTGCTACCCATTTAAAAGCGAAAGAATGGCCATTGAACATTGTAACTACCATCCAGAAAAACAACGAAAACATATGTTCCTTTTGTAAACTAAAATATGGCTGTTGTGTAAGTATAATTCCCATTAAATGTTAATGATACAATGGAATGCCACACAATTTAATGTAAACATGTAGTACAATTTCAATGTTACCAAACTTTGTGTAAATTCGACAGCAAAGAACCGCGGATGGCTTTATGTTGGCAGAGACTCGCCACTGAACATGCTTTAATCTAAATTCCTTTAAATATACGTCGAAAATGAGAACTGCTAACAACTACTGTTAAAGCTTGCTTCAACTACGAACAATTCAAGCAACTTCCATTAGAACCCCTTGGAATTATACAGCATTAGTAAATTTTCTTCCATCCACATTCAAGTTGCGATAGAAAAATACATTTTGGCCAGAATTCCGAAATATTTCACTAGAAATTTTTCAAGTTTTTGTTTGTATTATATTTTGGGTATAACCTTTTGCAAGAGTTCTAACCCGTTTTTATTGATCCGGAAGATATATCAGGAACATTTACATAATTTTATCTGACCGCACTCTCCCCAAATATATACATTTCATTATTAGAACTGAATACAAATTCTAAATATAGTATAAATTTTTGAATTTGCAAAAATGTACTAGTCAAATTCGCATTAACCTTTTGTCCATTTAATAAAAAAAAATAAACAAACCGGTCTAACATGTAACATGTTTATTTGTAGCAAAGCCGAAGTTATTTCACCGGAACCGTGGTAATATATCCAAATTGATACAGAACTTCTCCATAATATGTAAACAAAGTGGGATCCAGGGGATGGAACGAATAGTTTTGGCTAACACATTCGAGGCTAGAGGGTGAAATCTGGACGTGTGTTTATGCGTGGGACACAAAGGATAATTCGCATCTGCCGCGCGTTGGCCCTTTGATGATTCCCTATATACAGTTAACCCGCATTTGTATAACGAACATAAATACATATACAACGTGCTAATATGTATGTATATTCGTTTAATAATGTAAACGAGCTTTGATGTATAAAAGCTTTTTGTATTAACATGAAGCACAAATCATTTTTAAAATTAAAAATTTCAATTTCCATTTGGGCCATACCGTCAGATTTGTGCACATACTAAAATTATCTATACATATTTATACATTTAAATTACAAACAAAAATATTTGGAACAATTCTAGAGTAAGTATATAAATTTAAAAAAAAGAATTGAGTAGATTAGATCCTCATTCATTAACTTAATATTCAGAATGTAATGTTTTGGAAATGTGGCTATATAGTCGTAAACATTTCATACAAATCTTTGTTTAACATTTCAGTTTAATGTCTAGTTGTTAAGAAAACTATGTGCTCTATTCAACCTAGTAATGACTACTGTTAGCTAACGAATGCAAGCAAGTAGAGGTATAATAAGGTGAATATTGTATTATTAGTGCAAACATTCAGTTGTTGAACATAATAGTAGTTTCGTGTCTCGAAATATTAGGATAAGCACGAACTTTTTCTTAAAATATTAATAATTTTCAGTTGTATAGTTTTCGCTATTAGGTATACTATATAAAGAAAATTTCTTGTTTCTTTCTTGTTATAAAATTCTTTATATAAGAAGTGTGGTGACGCGAACATAAAAAGACGGCCCCAAATGGCCGCTGTGTATTCGATTAACATGCTAATCGTAGAGAATTCATTACAAACGCTTCGGGCAGTGTTATTCATTCGTCCCCCCAGCCCGCACACTCCATTTGGTGCCACTGCATTATATAGAAAACAACACTAAGAACAGAAGAAACGACGCAATTACAGTGCAATTGAAACAGGAGGACGATTGCAGCTTGCAACCTATGGTATAGTAGTCAGCATCAGTCTTGATGATGACGATGATGACGACCACAATATGATTGAAGAAAATATTTAATATTATGCGAAACACACAAACGATTCACTTGTATGCACGTATAATAATATGAAAATACGCGTCCAAGTATAGACGAACAAAAACCCTGCTTTATAATAACGGTTCCACACACACAGACTCTCTCTTAATACAAGTTTTAATGCAGATTCTGTCTAAAAAATTCAGCACGTTCTTTAATGGTTTCAGAACAATGAGAATACAAAACATATACTAAATTTAATTTAAATTACAGTTAGTTGTATGCATGATGCGTTTTATAAGTATATTTTTTATTGCAAAACGCTATAGAAATACAAAATAAACTTGTGACAATATTTTATTAGTGTTAAAACCATTATTTCAAATTGTTTATCTGTAAAACATGACTGCTATTATATTATACCGTATTTCTTAGAATGCGTTCAAAGGTTTTATTATTTTTTCCAAAACGTTATCGTATCGTTAACTCTAATGATCTCCTTTTCCGACTCATTTTCAGGTTGTGTGGATTTCTTTGTCCAAAGAAGAGTGTGTAAATACATGAGCGCGTCTACTGGTTTTGCACTTTCCTAATGCGTTTTATATGTTTCGTAATATGTTGTACTTGTACAGCACACATACAGATTTCTTCTACACTTACATATTTACCCTTCAGGCTGGCGGCCGCTAACAAACGCTACCTGTCGCTCGCGAACTGGTAATTTACGGCTATTGAGACCAGATCTGTCATTACCTCCGCCCATCGTGCATCACACGCTTGTGTGCTCTACTATAACCATTCAGTTGTCCAAACGTTATCTTTCATCGTTTTACGGTCAGCATTTTGTGCAAAATAAACTACCCTTACAAGAACGTGTATATGCATGTATATTTGTTAAGATAAATTGACATTTTGATTTTGGCCAATACTATAAATTAAATGTTGGAAGACATGACCACCGTTCAGCCCTTTAAGCATCCAATATATACCTAACTGGCTGTTCAAACTGTTATATTTCAAGTTATCAGTTTTCTTTTCTAATGAACGACCTGTCGTTAAGGGGCCTCTCAGGTCTACCGTTTTTTATCGACAGCTTTCCAACTGATAAACGCTTATCTTTCCTTTTACGTCCATAACACTTAAAAAGGTCATTAGATCCGATGTCATTCTTTTAATCTGGAAAGAATTCCAATCTACTGAAAATATATATAAGCGTAAATTTTACTCGAAATTATATGCGTTTCCATTCCCACAATGAAGTATAATAAATAAAAATTCCTTTCTATACATGTGAGCAAAATTAATATATGTAGGTATAAGAAAATTGATTCTATATTTCCCAATTTATAATTGTTCATCGAGTTTGGTCATTAAGTTTTGGTGTCATTATCATAAACTACACACATAATACTTATTAGTTATTTATCATGCATAACATTTTATTATCAAGATATAAACTGAATATATATGTATATATACATACATAATCGTTTTATAGTCTATATTAGTTTATGATGGCAATAAAGAATAAGCAATAACCAAGTAAGAAATATATTCTACTTGTTAGATTTACTTGCAAACATTTTAACACACCATCATAACTGTCATATTAGGTTCTGGAGGTTAACCAAACAGTAACACAAGGACCTGTTTTTTATGCATTCAATAAATAAACGTTTTAAAAGAAGGATAAAACAATTACAGTGTTCAGAAATCACATTATTTCAAAGATTATTCGATCGTTCACTTTTTTTCTGAATATAATAAGAAATAAATAAGTTTGCCAATCATTGAACGATTTTTATTGGAAAAACAATACTAATAATGACGTTTTAATTCATTTTCAATCTGCTATTGTTTCTTTCTCGTTTCCATTTTCATTATTTACAGAAAAACGAAACACACGCGAAAAAAAGGAAAACATTTGGCTATTTTCGTATTACGATATTTATATAACTTCCATTGTTTTCAAATGAAAATAAGAGCAATGCATCAGCGTATATATGGCTTGTTATTTTTGAAAACAAAATTTCAATACGTGTTACCGAGATTCATATTCATGAATAGCCCAATAAAATACAGTTTATTTAGCGTTTGCGACCTTTTGGAGATTTATATGTTGCGAATTTTCTCTCTGCTTTCGTGTACCAAGAAGATGTATAGCATTCAATGTAAATGGAGAGAAGAAGAATAATACTGATTGCCTCAATGTGTGATGTCATTGTTTAAAAAGAATCGAGCCGACTTATATATACAGACGCCACATTTTTATCTACTCATCAAAAAGTAACTCTGAATTTATATGGCCTATTATCATTTATTATTGACGATCACTTTTATGGCAATTTACTTTCGAATCCTGTAAGTGGGTAGAAAAACAGAATTCAAAAATGCGATTTGATATACAGGGTGACTGGTATTGTAAAAGCACTAAATCGCCAACATTTTCTCCACAAAAGTATTCTTGGTCAATAACTCTATAGAGTGAGACATTTTTGAGAAAAATTGCATTGTATTGAAAAATTAATATTAGTTAATATTTTTTTTCACGTTTTTTTTTTCTTTTCATAAAATGCAATTTTTCTCGAGAGTAGTTCACTTTAGAGCTATTGACCAAGAATACTTTTTTATGGAGAAAATATTGGCGATTTAAAAAGTGCTTCTAAGATACCAATTTTCCCAGTGGCGTAGAAACTAAGGGGCGAGATATACCACGCAGCCCCATTAACTATACCACTGGTATATGAAAAATGGTATATGAGTTAGAGCTTGGAATGTAGCTATTATTAACTAAAAAAATATTTTTTTTATCACGCTGTATCTTGGCAATGGTAGGTTCGCGGACTCATGTCAATATAGAAACTTCTTCTCTTAGAATTAGCCATAGAATCACCTCCCTTATTTTTCCCACTTATTAAATGAAACACCCGATATATTTATATGAAAATAATAGTGACGATAATTGTTTTGTCAAAGAAATAAGAAGAAAACATTTTAAAATTTAAAATATGCACACGATGAAGGCCGCGATACACAGCCAGGTTGCTGCTCGTCATTGTTTTCCATATAGATAACACTATTGCTTTCATATACATATTAAGAGCGGGCAAGAGAGATGCTGACGTTTGATAGCGGCAACGCACACGTTCTTCTTCTCATCTGAATGTCCGGGGCCCGTCAGTCGGCTCGCATATTACCACACCCAGACCGAATCATTTAAACCAACAAAACCGAATACATCATAAATCTAATTAACCCCGCGAACAAAATAACCTGTCAGATCTTTGTAATAAATAATACTCATCACTGCTAAAACACCTGGTCTAAAACAAACTAGCGGACAAAGAGAATAATAAAATTTTCGACCTCCCGCCTCACCACACTCAGACAGAAATAAATAATGCGACTATCACGAATCAATCATATCAATTCTACCATTAATACACCACCGGGAGTCTCTCAAAATATTAACTACACCATTTATAAATTTATAAATACAATGTACGGATTAGGATTTTTTCAACCGTGTTGTACCACCAAATAAGAGTCTTTTAACCGCAAGCCTCCAAATGATACAAGATTTTCAAGAAACATATTTCATGATTAACAATATAAGTATATATACGGATTAGAATATTTTATTCAATCGTGTTGGATTAAACCGCAACTACCAAAATGATTCAATATTTTTTTAAGAAACCATTATATTTCATGAATTCCATTTTCTGGATACAAACAAATCAATCAAACGGCCATTAAATGACCAGTTTTGTGTAAAAAAACACCTGAAAGAATCCATTTGATTGTATTCGTAATTATTTTGCATATAAACTTATAGCCGTTGTTTGAGTTTTCGATGAACACAAAGTTTATATATTTTTCCATGGATGAATACGTGCCCAAAGTGTATTCAATGTATGGTGCAATATTAAAGTAATTACGTTGGCCAGTTAACGGAAAAAACTGAAAGTCATGATTGAAGAAGAGAGTTTGTGTTGATCGTGGATAGTGAATGTATTGTTGGTCTTTACGTTCAATTAATCGGTGTCGCTATATTGATGACACCAAGGACAAGACCAGGTTAATCACAACAACAGTGCGTGCAATGGACCACACATTATGGTATAATACAAGAATTTTCTTGGCAGGTACATTTTCGAGTCATTTTATATATGTTAAATTGTTAAAACGCAATTTAAAAGCGCAACTTCTAAAATCCGGGGTGGTCACAAAACTGTTAAACGGGAAAAAGTATTAATTAGAAAATAATTAAAAAATATACACGCGTATAGTTATGTTGAAAATGTCGCTTAGTAATTTAGCAATTTTGTTTTTACTAAACCCGTCGACCGGCTGCTTTATTTCGAACCAACCATCTCCATGATTATTACTTTACGTAGGTTTGTGTGTATGTGTGTGTGTCTGTGTTGATTGCGGTCTCTTCACCTTAACTACATTTCGATTATACGGTTTTCTATATAGCAGTAATAGGAGAGTGGACTACAAAACATCTACCAAAATGTATAAACGTTGGCCAGCTACCTGTGAAAATAACTCACTACTCTACTAAATTGACGTTGTTGGAGAGTTCGAGTTGTGGAGATCTTTTTTTGTACACTTCGGCTTGAAGAGATATTTCTGGTGGATGAGTAAGAAAGAGTGAGGGAAGGAGGCCGCCAACGCTCTGATGGTTTGCAGGTGGAGTCAGTTCTTTTCGATAGCCACGAATGACAAAGATGCCAAAGTCTCCACGTCCACGTCTGGTCGGGGCCTCTGTCTAATAAATCAGATATTACGCCACCACAGCGTAATGGATATAGCAATTATGATATAATTTTGTGAAATGGCCAGATTAGATTCCTACGCAAATTAAATAATCTTTAAATTCAATACCCACGTACCTATATAGTTGATACAGAAACGTTATTTTTTCTTTTTCATAAAATATTGCATTGATACGTTTTCCCCTTTTGTACATTATAATCGCAGTAAAAACGGAAACATCTTGAAAATTCAATGTTCGGTTTTAGACACATGCAATATCTATATGTAAATGACTTAAGTTTATTTTAATAACCTGCCATTCAGTAGATTTGCAATTTATCTAATTACACTTCCGCTTTTACGCCATATCTACCAACATCATCAGCAAATTCATATGCTGTATATAGCAGTTTTTTGTTAATAAAAAATAAATTCACAATTGCATTAATAATCATTACATGTTGTATATTATGTATAGGAAAAAATATATATAGTATACATATTTGACATGCTATGAATTTATGAAACTTGTTATGTCCGTTCTATTTTAATTTTTCATACAATTTTATACATGTACACAATATATTCCATTAGAAATTGTTATTTTCAAACAAAATGTTTAATTAATGAAGAAAATGGCCTCTCTTTAGGCTTATGTCACAAAAACGATTAAATTGCAAACCTTAATAGTAATTTTTAATGAGTTTTGTTTTCCATATTATAAGGGATCGAATATAAAAACATTTTAATAATTCATAAAATATTTTCATAAAATAAACATATCTTATTCCATTTTTGTAGTCTGTACATGTTTAGATTTGTAATGGTAAATCATATTAAACACATATTTTTCCACTTCTATTCGAGTTTATAAGAAAAAATACCACGTAAGAACACATATTCTGCAATAATACATATACATACCTGTATAGAATTTTTACATGTGTATGTGCAATTGTAACTAAACAAAATGCTTACAAAAGCATAAGTTTTGTGTATCGAAAAAAATTTTTAGAAAAGTGCCAACACAGTGGTGAATGATATCTTAACAATATATATTCAGCAATTCATGTATAAAGATTGTAAAATATAAGAATTACTCTGGTGCAATAAAATGATGTCATTTACTATCTCAGAGGAAAGCTTATATTATACAAACTCTATATAACTGTAATTTATTAAATAGTTTTTTGACCCTTTCATAATATACGCTATCAACGTAATAAATAGGTAAATCAAATATTTACTTTCTCAAAAAAAATACGAGAATTACCTAAGTACGAGCAAATTATCAGAGTATTTGTTCATGTTGTGTAAGATAAATTTTGTTTATACAACATAAATTTGTTTCCGATTTACGAGATATAATATTGCGAATTAAACAGACAACTGTTATTTAATTATTATTTCAAGCGATGAAAATATTTGTACACAGATAAAATGAAAACATCTCAAAGAATTCATATTTCGTGTGCACACAAACGAGAATAATATACATATATATAAAGCTGTCAGACAGAAGATGAATCTATAACATCACATATCCACCTAATAATAACTTAGTTAAAACCATATATTAAAAGCAATCAAACTAAAATACCCTAATTAGGACAAATCTATCGAATTTACAAGATCATCCAAGTGTTTTGATGATACAGTCTTATAAATGTGTCAAAATTGGGAAATTGATTGCCGAAAATATGCGTTTATCAAAATGTGTTTTGAAAACTGCCAATTTTAAACTTTAGCTATAATTAAATTAGCATAATTTTTATCTTGATGAAATCCAATCTCTAGTTCTGAATGCGTTTTCGATGATGAAATGTAATTTTAGATAATTTTGTATATTTTAGGGATGTTTGAAATATTTTGTAAATACTTTTTTCTTGTAGTATTTTTAATAAACATTAAAACTCTGAAAATATTCCAGACATATAGCAGTAATACACCCAAAAAGAGGAACCTACTATTAAATAAAAGTGCTCGGCTATATAGATCCAATTTAGCTAATTCATGGTTCAACCCGAACATAATTATATTACCAAAATTTATTTACTTTAATCAAGCAACAGCTATAAATTAAAGTTGGACATGTTTAATATCAGATTTTAAAATATTATACGTATACCTAATTTATTTTTCTTCAATAAAAAAATGTTTTTCTTATTAGCGTTATTTTTATACCTGATTCAAAAAATACTTGAAAATTAGAGGACGAATTTACATTTTTATTTTAATATTTTGTATATTTCATAAAATAAAATAAAAGTTATAATTATACAGTAGATACGAGTAGAATATATAAAACTTTAATTGACATAAAATCGTTTAATATAGAGAGAAGATGAGTTATTGCAGAAAATCTGCAAAAATTGACAAAAAAAAAGATGGGAGCCAAGATGTCACATCCAAGTTCTTTATGTTTTGTGTGTGTGTCTAAAACTAAAATAGTATTTCAATCAGGATGACAAGAAGTAAGTATAGATAAAAATCTGGTTTTATTTTGAACATTTCTTTTATTTTATAAAAACTACTGACCCTAGCTAGATTTTTACAAAACGCTTTTACTGACCATCAGCTTCGAGCCATATTTTTACTAAACAACATTGCTCCACTTTGGAGAATACATATTCCCTTTACCTGTTTCTGTTTCTCCATCCTTTTCCAGCTAATCTCATATTGATTACATTATAATAAAACGAACAAGAATCCAGCTTTTAAACAAGATAAATTTCATATTATATTAAAGAAATATATACGAGTATAAGAGAAATATATTTGATTATAGTGATTATGGAAAATGTATGGAAATATTTTTGATGCGGAAATTAAATAGAATATCAGATTTTCTTTATTTCTAATATATGAAACTATTTTCATAAAATTGTTCTCTTGTCAATTGCATCTATTATACTTAACTATTATTATTTCACAATTTATGCATTAGAGTATCAATTACCTTGAATAATATATCATTCTTCCTTATATATCATATATATATATATATGTATACGTTTATAAATTTGCATACACATGCTAACAATAACAATAATATTATTATTACACCTACTTAAAACTTTCTAAATACATTCATATTATTAAAATTTGATTAGTACTATGTGTCACAAAACATAAACTCATGAAAAAAGGTGCGTGCATAATAATACATCTAAACATTAAATAAAATGGTTGTTCTTGATTGATCCTTATATTTCATGTCTACAGAAATGCACTCTTAAAAACACATAACACAGAATATGGGGTGGAAGGAAAACGAAAATCAAGGGGATTTAAATTTGAATATATATTGACAGTGACTAGACGTTTTTTCTATTAGTGTAGATGAATACTAACTTGTTAGTTAAAACATTTTTTCATGCTTTTGTCCTTAACATTCATTGGTTATGCCATTATGACTTGCTTTTTCTCTATTTATGTAATTGTTTTTGTTGTTGTTATTGTTGTAAGGAAGTTTAAGATAGTTTCAATGTTTTTATTGTTTAATTCTGTTCATTTTGAACCCATCCATTTAGACACACACAAGCTTTTTTGACCCTAATTATCTTTCTGGAATTGTGGACAACAATAATAATACAGCCAGTTTTGATACAATAATATTCGTCACTTTTTTAAATAGTTTAATCCGAGGTTTAATCAATTTTGTGGCGAGTGGATCACAAGACAAACATTTTAATTTAATTTTAACCAAAAAACAATAATCTGCACGGGTTTTTTAAACAAAAAAACTGTATGTTTCATAGAGATATAATACACAGGTGAAACGCATTTTAAGGTTTTAATTTCGTCCATTTTGGATTGAGGCAATTTAAAGAAAAGCAATTACAAAAATACACTTAACTTTAATGATGGGACAGTTTTTTTGTAGTGCGGGTAAAATAAATTATTTTTTTTCATTCTGTAGGTATATAAAGACTAATATATCTCTAGGAATTTTGATGCGTATTTTTCATGCGGTTGTGATCCCTCGATCTGTTCTTGAGGGTAATATATAAAATTGGATAGTTTTGTTGTTGTTGTGTATGTGAATGTAAGTTTCATCGAAATTGACGTAATCGTTTGGTCCTAATCGGTTAGCCGGAGGCAAATTCACCCGACAGCAATTATTTAGACGGTTGTGCAGCCAGGTAAAACCTTCACATGGGAGTCTAACAGAAAATTCATTAAAGAAGTACAACAATAATAAAAGCAGCTTTCACTATTTAAATCAATTACTGTATTTGCAATATTTACCAAACACACACAAGTATAAAAGGGAATTATCTGTAAGATTTATCATCTTCTAGACAAGCATGTATGCAATCATATTATCTATTAATAAATAAAGTGTACATTAAAAATCCAACAAGATTTATGGTGGTCGTAAAATAGTGAATTATATAAAAGGCGAAATACCGGAGAAAAGAGAAACTATTTCTATTTGAGGAAAAAATATTATATGAATGCAAAGAAACTAGTGAAATACTATAAATAAAGAGCAGTTTCTGTTAAATAAGCAAGCAGAAAAAAGGAAATTAACAAATAAAGCTCCATAAACCTTGGTATTGTGTATGGCAAAATACACGCATTTTACGATACCCTAAATCAGAATTTAAATTCTTCCAATTCTATTTGAAGACTTGTCAAGTTTGTGTCAATCTTGATGATATATAAAAAGCAATAAATCAAACTGTTACAAGTTTACAACTCATTGTATCTAAACGTCTTTACAGGCGAAATTTCAACATAGTAAATAATAATATAATATTAATAATACTGTCAAAATTGTTAAATACATTAGAAAATTGAATTGTGATTTAAATACAAGATATACAAAGAGTGGGAAGACAATTTGGTTGATTTGTTGAAAGCCGAGAGAAACTATACTTAAAATGTAATTTCGGTCATTTTTGTCTACAAAATCCTATTACTGGCATAATTAAAAAATAATTACTTTAATGGATGTTATTGGACAAAATTCCTGTAATAATGGGAGAAAATACACAGTCTTGGAGAAAAATCATAACAAACCAAAAACAAAACAACACGTTTTAAAATGCTTTTTGTGTATACCATAAAAGAATATAAGAGGACGGTTTTTGTGGCCATATTTCGATCAACATACACACACCACAGAAACATAAAATACTTTGATCAACTCAGATGAGATCTTTGTGTAAAGATGTGTTCGTTCGTGACTGTAACTATCAATGTTGCTGAATCATATGTAGGAAAAAAAACAGGTGCATTTAATGACAAACACTGTAATATTTTCCTTTGTTTTTATGACACACCAATATTATAGGACAACAATAATAATTTCACAAAACAATACACGCATTGTAATATTATTATGTGCCAGTAAAAATTGTATCAAATTTTCAATATTTCACACGTACTAAACCAGAACTAATAAAATCAGTTGTAATGTGTCCACACTGTTAGTTTATCAGAAGCACGTGCTCGAATATCCTCAGAATATTGATAATAACATTCGATATAAAGTTTTAAAATAGAAACCCAACATAAATGTTGTCAACAATTTAATAAATCAGTTGATTTTAATTAAATTACTCCTTTATTTGTATTTCATTGTGTTCTCTAAAACTGGTTTATTATAAAGTTTGTCCTTTTGTACTGTAGATCACAAGAAGAGAAACGAATCTTGCTTCTATGTGGAAATTTCTTGAAATGATCGTACGTATGTGGACTGTTGTTTGAATTAGTCAAAAAGTGTGTTGAAAAATTGCCGAAAACTTACCTTTTCGAGACAAGTGGCTCGACACTGAGCTACCCTCAAAGGACTTCCTACATCCTGTTCACCGCCAATAAAGATACCCATACAGGATGTAATCGTAGTCAACGAAATAAAAGTACGCCAAAACATTGCCATTTTTGAAATTCGATTTCGTTTTACAGTGGGTAAAAAGAAAAATGCAAATTCAAATAAAAATCAGTTAAAAGGGTGCGTATTATCCTGCACCCAATTAAAATGGTAAAAAGAAAACACCAAATCACAATACACTTAGAATGATTAAATAAAAATAAAATAAAACACAAAACAAAAACAAATCAATGCTGGAACATTTAGTTTGAATAGATTTTTAAAAATGTAGTTGAGAAACAATTTTCCGACAAAGTTGGTTGAAAACGTACGGAAAACCCGCTATATTATGACCATGTCCGCAACTCGCGTTCAACCATTACCACTCTTCGAACACAACTAAATTTCAACGTACAACTGAAACTGAAACTCCACAAAAGCTGTACACAACACAGTTTCTCCCGACGACTCGGCGGCGGACATGAGCTTTGAGTGGGAACTCGGGCTCGTGTTCGGGCAAGAACGTTGCCACACCACTCCTGAGGGTTGCAAAAGGGGTTATACACTCGGCTTGCACATTACAATACCCTCCCTCTACGTGACTACCCCCCTGGTGCCAGTGGTGGTATTTGCAGATTAGCAAGGGAACATGAAGAGAGAGTCTTAAAAAACTATAGGCGTGGTGAACAAATGACAAAACAATTCATATCGTAAATGTCCCCCTTGGTGTCTGCCGGTTGTACTGATGGTGGTTGTTTCCCTGTTAGAAATTGCCACTTTTTACGCCCCTGCCACGATTATCGCAAATATTAACTAGCAAGTACAAAAATTTATATGTACAAACAAATATGAATACAAAACGGCATTATAAATATAAAAGTTGCATGCAATTACTGGTGTTATCGTTAAATTTTTTCTAAAATTGTTAATAAACTCAAAATATGTTCTTGTTTTAATGTTAAACACTTCCATAGTATGTGGAACCAGTTGGATTTGTTGGAAAGATAAAAGAGTGGAACATTTTGACTTTTTCGAGTTTATTATGAGGGTTGCTTTTCAACGTTATTTATATTTGTTATATTATACAGGTATATTAAGTACTTAAAATAGCGTGAATAATTTTTGGCGTCAAAGAGTTCACAATGAAACATTTGCCCTGTGTGTCATTAAAACACCACCACTAAAGAAAAATGTATTTTCAACTTTTGGTATTTAATGAGCTTAATGTTGACCAACCCCCTGCATAAAGGAGCCCATTCCATAAATAAAATTGTACTGTTTTACGGTATTATAGGTATAAGAAAAAAGTCTTCAATATAAGAATATTGCAAGAATTTTTTTAACTATAAACGTTTAAATTGAAATTGGATTGGTTCCAATTTTATTTGCAAACATTGTTTATAAATATTATTAAATTAAATAATAATGTTATTATTTTAAACAAACAAAAGCGAAATAAATTGAATAATAATATACGAGTTAAATGTAACTCAGACGTGTAATGTCTGAACTCGACTGAGTAGTATCTTTTTTATGGTTATGCTATCTTATCAAAATGCAAAGTGGACATGAAGTTAAAACTACTATTAGGGGCTTCTGGTGATCCTCTTGTTAAAAGAGAGACAGAGCTTGGTAAATTTCGTATAAATACAATAAAGAGCGCTCCATCGCCAACTGAAAACCATTTTTATTTTAATTTATTTAAAAGAAGACAAAAAAATATATAAACATATTCTGTGAAAAGAAAAGATAAAGTTAAAACGATCAAATTGAATCAATTATAATTTAAAAGCGGATAAATATAATACAAAACTTGTTTTCCAGTGGAATGATATCTTTTTAACCAATATAGTTGTTGTATATCCATTAATTATTATTTCGGCAAATAATTATTATTCATTGCTTTGTTTAAAATACCAACAGACAGTAATAATTTTTTAAATTATATTTTTCTTTGACAGAAACATTATTATGTGCAATGTACAAATAAAATATTAGTTTGTTAATGTTATGTTATATTCAGTTAATAGTGATTTATTTTGTTAAAATTACTTTAATCTATTTCTATATTATTACAAATAAGGCTGTAAATATTTTGTTGACAATGGCCAAACCTGTCATTAAAAAGTATTAATTTAAATTATGTTTTAATGAATATCCAAAAGATATGTACATATTTAATATGAAATCAATTTTCGGATAATTTATGTTAGAATTTAACTAAAAATATTTAAATTAAATGTGAAGAAATACAGAACGAAATACTTTTAATTATTTTCCAACAATCGTGAACGTTATTTTTAGAGCTATAAAAATTTCACACTAAATCTTTAATGAATTGTTTAAACATATATTTGCTTCTCATATTTCAAAAAAATAATGAGCAACAGTTAGCCATATGAAATAAAATAATGTTTATTTTCGTTTTTCAGCTAATTACTACTGATCACAGTCAATAAAAAAGAAACTTGTCAATTCTAACACATCGTAATAATATGTAGATATTACCAATTTATTTCCACCATAAAAAAATTTACTATTGTAATAACAACAAAAATTTTACAACATCGAACACATCAATTATAATTTTGGATATATGTAGTATTATTTTTAATAATCAGGAAATGTAATATTTCTATATTATTTATACTTTTGTAGTTTATGTGTAAACATGTATATAAAACTCGTATTATTTTATGAGGGGCCGTTCAGAACATTATTATTCGTTTTGAATATACATATGTATAGTTTTGAAAAATATATATAAAATTTTAATAAATATATAAAAATAACTATGTACAAAATATGAGTAACTTTATACTTATATACATACATATATTATCTGTAGAATTGTATATATCATATGGATATTAATCTTTTGTATACATATAAATGTATATAAATACAAATATAAATATAATAATATGTAGGTATATTTTGTATTGATAAACTATAAACTATACAATTTGGGGCTTTTTCCAGTTCATTGTATAACATTGAACTACAACAATATCACTATTGCCATCTATCGACAACACTATGAACTAGACTTAATATCAATATAAAATTTTTGATATATGTATCTACATATAAGAGTTTCTATAAAATATATAAATTTGTACATATAAATTTTTCAAAACTATATACATTTATGTATATTCAAGACGAATAATAATGTCCCGAACGGCCCCTCATATTATTTTATAATAATAATGAATTCGATATACGTAATACGTATTATCTGCCAGGCATGCATTATTTAAAAATAAACACAACTCCACTTTGCATGCAATATAAAACATAATTAGACATATTCAAATGATAAAAAACATACACGAGATCAAATTGACTAATTGCTGACACATACTCATATATTATTCCTTTCATTACGCTCAAAATTAATTTTCGAATATTAGATTTAGACAAAAGGCATATAGCGTCTCGCAAAATAAAATTTAATGATTTTTTTTCATGCAGTAAATCATTGTATCCTCATCATTGAAGGAGTGGTTCAGTTAATAAATCTTTCATTTATAATGTACAAACCATATAAAACAACTTGCATACGTATTTGTTTTTTTTAATAGCCGTTAAAATAACTATTCCAAGTGTTGCATACACACAGTATTATATTGGTATGGTAAATTGTTCAAAAGAAAAACAATTTCGTTTGAGGGCAGAAAAAATATCAATCGTTTTAGATTTAAAATGAAGAAGCCGTGCTTCTGTATTATTTGCTGTGTTGGGACCTTTTCTGAGTGACAAATTATTTGTGAAATTGTAACCAGTTGAATGTGTTATCGCTTAAAATCGCATATCAACTGCTTGCATAATTATATCAATTTCATTTGCATATCTTGGCTATTAGCCGTTTTACAGTTATAGAATTTAAATCAAACACAATCGATGGGAATGTTTTAGATTTACATATTTGATTAACTAATTTATTATATCCCACTGGTTAAAGGTGTAGTTAAAATTTTCGTTCATTTTAAATACTTAATTATTAATTGATTATTATATATATTTTATAATGTACTAAATAGGTGAAAAGGGTTTGTTTAAATATTGTGATTTATGTGTCAAATTAAATATACATTGACTAATTTTTATATTCATGAATTTAAGTAGTTTTATATTGGAAACATTAATGATGATTTAGTAACCGTGACCGCGTGACATTTTTTATGATAAATAATTATGTGGCTTCCTAATTTTCAAATAACAAATTTATTTCAACATTTAATTAAATAGATAAAAACTATATAGCATCTTGTGTGTTGTAATAAATTTTTAAGTAATAAATGATTCGAAATTATTTATACGTTCCAATTTTTATATTTATTTAAATTAAACATCAGATTTGTCATTTTATATGGATCTTCGTTTTCTTTATAATTCAGTTTCAATTTTAAATTATTTTTCAAGGTGTTCACATATTTTAATTAATCTATATGTGATATCTAATCCGATTTTAATTAGAAACAGATTAATTCATGGAAAATAGTCGTATGTACCCATATGCAAAGTAAACAGATTAAAAATTAAATCAGTGAAGACTAAATTTCTTCAGAAATCTATGAAAATTTATAATTGAATAACTATATTATCCAAGAAGCTACGCTTGAAATAATTTGATGTTAAAAATGAAGGGCAATCAAATCCGTTTGTTTATGGCCTAAAAAATTCATTTCAATTAGAAACATTCCATCACTAATTCTTAAAAAATTAATTAAATTTTATGGCACATAAAACCCTTTGTAAGATTTTCTATGGTTTAATTTTGTTTTATCGAGAGCTAATTTAAATTTAAATAAATACTTCTACAATAGATTAATTTTGTTAGAATCAAACTATAGTTTCAACCGAGGCTTCGAAACTAATCGATTTGACAAATAACGCATAAACTAATAAAAAGCAAACATGTTAGTTAAATTAACACTTAAAAGCAGACCCTTATTTGTATAAATGAAAACAAATAAATATTTTTTTCATTTTATGGTAAATACCAAGTCTAAATAGACTAAAATTTTTATAATACGATTTTCAATTAACACTGATATGTAAAATAATAAACACACTTAAATTACATTCTAAATAAAATATCACCCTATGTAAATAATTCCATTTAAAACCACAGTTTAAAAAAAACATATAGTTTGTGCTGAGTTTAACTACAATTCCTCCACATTTATCGTTTTATTTCGTTTTGCTTATTGTTTGAACCAGGAATTGCCTTCACAACAAGGTGGTTGGTAATATTTGCCCTAATAGTCCAAGTTTTATGAGCCAATACTAATTAATTCTATCCACAATAACCATTATACTTGGAAAATTGACCATTTATATATATTTGCAGTATACACCTTATATTAGCTAGTTTCTATTTACGGTCAAGTAAAACGTGATATTTAACTTTATCAAGGTTCACAGAGCTGTATAGTATACTTAACAGCTTTATTATTACTTTTGTTTTAAGCGGTAAGTAACATGTACGTATTGTGTCTAAATGTCTTATATTAGTATTCAATCGGTTTATATACAATTAACGCATATAAAACGCTACAGTGGCAGCAAATACACACACACACACACAGCATAAACTTATTAAGCTACTTGATAAATGTGTGCAACAAGCAAAGGTCAATACGGCTATAAAGGCAATTAATCGTATTATATAACATTATGTTCTTATTAAAGTAATAATTAGACCATTTAATGAGAGCTTTTTATTTTGAGATGCTGTTCATTATTGTAATATTCACTTATGTTTTATATGAAAGATTTATATTAAAATATGATCGCGTGACTTTCAATTGAACAATAGTACTTTGTTTAATTATTATACATTTTATTGTATATCTTTAATTAAATATATTTTTTATTCCATTTTTGCTTAATAATCAACTTTATGCACACTGGTTTGTCGGCTTAACCTTGGATTTTAATGCATCTGCCAAATTTTGAATTTTATTGCACAGAACTGTCAAAATTTGCTAGGTAAAGTGACGACGTTGCTAAGCAACACTAAAATAACTAACACAAACAACAGAATCCCCGCCATGAAAATTATATCTGTTTATATTGAAATGTTTATTCAGAAATGTCTGTTAAATCAATTAAATGTAAAAATGGAATAAAATGTTGTATGTAACACGGGCGTAATTAGAGATAGCGCCCTTGTTATATGTATAAATAACTATTATTGTCGTGACAGCACTTTTTCTTTGCTTTTTTAACTTGGCTGAAAAGTTTTACTCCATGTGGACACATTATTGTAAAATTTCCAGTTCTTGGATTAGTTCTACAATTACTGTATAGCTAAATTCATTGTTTATTTTTTTAATATAAAAATACATATACAAAACAAAACAGTGAAAATTAAATTCTATTTCGCTCTCATATACCTATACTTTTTCAGTAAATTGTTCCAGCACTTGGTGAATTCATTGTCAAAATGTCTATTTTGTTTAATAGAAGCAAACATATCCTTAAGGTAAACAATGAAATTGCTTTACTTCGAAACAACAATTTTCTTTTCTTTTTCTTTGTAATCCTCCGTATAACCGCAATCATCTATAAAGGCACTTGAGGGACCATATTGTTTTTATTTGGATGCTAGCAATTCTATTTTCAAATATATATATGTTTGAATGAAGAAAAGTTTATAAACGAAAAATTTATTATAAAAAAAACTTTATAATACCTTTTTTACGTTATAGTTATCAAAGAAAAATATTTTATGTTTTAGTATTTTCAGAGGTTTTATGTTTATAATGCTCATAAAAAACATGATACTACACTTGATTCTTTTTAATATCATTATGATGATTTTTTTCTTTAATTAGAAAATAAAATTTGGTAATTTTAAAAAACAAATCATCTCATCTGTCGTTTTTCATCTAATTTTATGGTTCCTCCATAAATACACTTCATTAAATAATTGTTGCCGACATTACAAAGGACTTTACTGTTATAAACAGAGTCTAGCATATCATTTTTTTGGGTAAATAACAGTTATTTACAATAATGGAAAACAATTAGTTGGAATTGATGTAAAAACGAGAAATTCTTATAGTTTTACAAGCGGCAATTTATGTTTTTGATTATTTTACAAATACGGCGCTTCTTTGTTGTGTGTTTGGAAGAGGAACAAGGGCGTTACGCAGACATTTCCGCTAAAGTGTGGCCCTTATACAGTGTGTCGTAAAGTGCTAATAGACCTACCACCCCCAACAGCGGCGTCTACCTACCTGCTGGGGGATTACTATGGAAAAAATATGGTTTCATTTCATTTATATTGGTCCCTTGTTTTCTTTATATTCTTCGTCTTATGTACGTGTGTGCCAGTTTATTTGTTTTCTTTCAAAATCACCTTAATCCGCTTGTTTTATCAATACCTTTGCTACACTAACAACGTGCCATGTAATTTCATTTATTTCTGCCAGATTTCTCTTAAAAAGCAATTTAGCAAAAACTCACAGAAAAATTACAATTGAACGAAACACATACATATATACAATTTATATATATTTTAAAGTTTAATAGAGAAAGTAACTTTCTATAGCATTCGACGAAAAACATAGGATTTCAATTTGTGTTTTGTTTCTAAAACAGCAAAAACAACTTCCATCCTATATACTTACTTTGCATTCTATGGATTTCAATTGAAATAAAAACTTCCGTAAAATTCTATATTTAACGAACAATAAAATGTTGCTATTATTTTCTTTGTTTCAAAAGATCCATCAGTTGAATAAAAATTCGCATTAATTAGAAAACATTTATTTTAAAATTTAAATCAGTATACATGTGATCATGTGACTTTTAAGATATAATGGATCAACTGTATGGTACGTTTAACTAATAAAGAAATAAATTAGACAGTCTGTTAGTAAACTCTTCATATTTAACTGGTCTCAGAAGAACACTGACCCAACTGAACTTTACTCTATGTAAATATGTAATAATCTTGATTTTATGCGAAAAAAATCAAGAATTAATTTTAATATAAAATTGTGTCAATCAGTTCCAAAACTAATATAAAATCATTTACATTGCATTATAAATTTTTCCATGATCGAACTGTCGAGATAATCAATGATTAACATTTTTGACCAATTATCTTGTACAATAATTTACATTACAAAATAATAATAATATGATAATGAAAGTATAATTTTTAAATGAGAAAAATAACAAACTAATGAGTAAAAGTATATGTATGTATTCATATATACACAAGTATTTAAGTATATTATTTATAATAGACTTAAAAAGTTAATTTAAATAAATTTTTGTTTAAAATGGTATGCAAAACACAATTATACTACGGTAAATTAAGGGGGCGAGTACTTAGTTATTATGCTATTTTATATAAGATGAAAAAACAATATTTTAATGTGTCTAGACGGACCTATATAATTAAAGTATTACTAAAATTTTTGGTTACTAAAGAAAATTATTAGAATAAGTAGTACATGTTTTAAATTTTTAATTTTTAAATTGTTATATACACTCTGTTAAATAACTTGCTGCAGGCTGTGGTTTGTTTAAAATTTAAATTAATTTAGTATATAAGTAGTGTATGCTGTTCACTTGTCCCCTTTTTTACTCACATTTAAATTTAAAATAGATTGTAATTCAACAAATTTAAATTTAGTATAGTTTAAATATTATATTTCGTATGTAAATAAATTTGACTTGCATATTATTATAAAAAATAATTGATTGTACACTAAAGGAATACGTAGAGATTTTTAGTAATTCACTGATTCATAATCGAAAAAATACAAAAAATTACACGTGTTCTTTGGTTTTACTGTGTATAATTATCCAGGTAGAACAATTTACGTTGACCTTCTGTTTTTAGTGTTCTTGTCTAATGATATGATTATAAGTAGAGTTTGAAATAAAAAAATATATAAGAGAACTTTAAAAGTCGCCGACAAATGAAAAAGTGCAACAGCATTAGCATAGTCACTCAAGTATGTAATTGCAATTTATATAATGTTGTTACAATTTTTAATAACTTTATGCATAGGCAGGTATTCACAACACATATATATTATTTATTCTTATTTGAGTTTTACTGCTCCATTATTCATATAATCATTATAAATACAATTCTTAGCATTTGTAAAAGTTTTTTACATCAAAAAAAAAAAGAAAAACGCATATCTATATCTTGCGAAAATGTATATATTTTAATTCAAACTGACTAGAAATTAATTTATTTTTAAATAAATGTTTGTCAGAATAAATTTAAAAGTTTTCCTGAAAAGTTGTATAATACGTCAATAAAATCCGTTTACCCAACAAAAGTTTTGAAGAAGAGAGCAACATGCTGCCGCCATCGACTTGCAAATAAAATATGGCATTTCAATTTATTCTCCCTAGTTATCTTTTGAAAATGGAAAAATTTATTATCACCTTGTAAGTTGTAACGTATGTAATGTACGATCGTATGAGAATGCAACATAGGTATAATTAACTTGCAATGTTTACAGAAATTTTCTCAACGTCTAATAAGTGAATACACACAATTATTTCGTGGTTTATTGTCATTATAACGTTGACATAATTCTATAATGTTGAAAATTGTTAACGAATATAATAATATAGAATTATTCTTTAATCTGCACGCAACTAGGCAATCATGATGATTTTAAATGAAAATTTTTCAAAACTTATTATAATATTATCTACAAGAACGTTCACGTAAAAATCTTCACGTAAAATACATATATATTATATAAGGTAAACGTTTTTCCTTATACATTATATATTTATATATACAAATATATATATGTATGTTTTATTTTTTCATCTGAGGTGATCTTTATCTTTTGTTTGTCTTTCAAAAAAACAAGCCTTGTTCTGAAAGAGCAAAGCTACTTGACAGGAACTGAGACTGCTAATTACCTCTTTATGTCGGAGACTATTCTTTATTCGAAGTAAAACTTTTTTGTAATACTGGGTAAGATGAAAAAAAAAAATTGTACTTAGCCACCCACAACGACAGATAGTAATTATCACTGGACAAAATAAACAAAATGAAATAATGAAATTTTTTGTCGTTATATTAACTTTGGCTCTCTTTGAAAATTATTTGCCACTGAAATAAACTTTGCATCTAAAAATAAATAGACTGTTCTCTATATTCTTGCCTGTGTGATGGTAAATGTCACAATTATGAATAGAAAATACAAAAAAATTAGAATATATGAATTACATTTAGGGACCAGGCTGGCCAAGTTTAAAATTTCTAAAACATTTAAAAGTCCTTAAAAGTTATAAATCATTTTTAGGTTTTAGTGCTCGAGAGGCAGATATATAACGGACACAGTACATATACGTATATTCTACACAGAGCATTAGAATTATGTAAAATGGGTTAAATTTAATAAATATTATTTATGTTTTTACTTTAGTTCCATTTCGTACTAATATTTGTACAACCTATTTCCACAGGGGAAAATACTGTACAGTGAACACACATTTTAAATTCAGACATAAAAAATTCATATTAAGGTAAAACAAGAAAATATTTATTTAAAATTGTTAAACAAATCAAAAATTGTATCCACAGTAGATGGGATATTCTGTTAAGGGTATAAAAATGTCCAAAAATATATATGGAATAATTCCCTGTACACAAATTATAAATATAAAAATTTATAAGCACATTTAAATTTCAACATAGCACTAAAAAACCACTTCAAAAACAATAACAATGATTAATACACTTTTGTAACAAATAATAATGGTCATTAGTGGAATAAATGGTGTATTCACTCAGCCATTTTATAACATTTTAAACATTTGGTCCAATGTAAATGTATAATTTTTTGGGAAAATAAAAACTCATTGTTAATAGATGATGTATAAGCTGGTGTGGTGTGTCTACATCCGCTACTAAATGGGCGATCCTTTTCATATTAAAGAGTAATTATGGGCATTACGATTTACTCTCACCGGAACTATAAGCCTGTTTCCTGATGGTTTAAATCTCTGCGGGTATCAGGTACTTACAGTACATACACCTATATATCAAACAATGCTATTAGTACATAACTAAAATGTATGTGTGCATGAATCCGAATTAAATTTTAAATGACCACAATTTATATTTAATATACGTGTATACCTAGGTATGCATTTACATGAAATGCAAATAATAATATTCGTATAAAAGCCATAACGGAACTTGTATATTTTGTTTAATATAAAAGAAGGCGCTCTCGTTGGTTCTGAGTCTCTTTTCTTTCAATACAAATATATTGTATATGTACATATATATATATATAGGTAAATCGAGAGAATATTCAGTGAATTCAAGGTCTCTGTGGGGAATTTCAGCCAGCAATACTATATACATGCAAATGCAATTCAAGATACCCGAAGACCGAAAATAGTTCCAGCATCCAAAACCGCGCCACCACTCTTCAATCGGGATCATATAATATTAATAGTGTCTCTTGCCAGAAGAATGTCTGCATATTATACCATCCACATTTCATTTTAAAGAAAAGAAATTCATTCACTTACCCACGATACATTGTATCATAAAAAATGTATACTTAAAGTATGTGTACCGAAATTTATTTTGTGTCGTTAATTTATTAATAAATAATTTATATGCGGATTTATTCTTTGTATATTTAAAATTGCTTCCAATATTCTCGTATTACATCATTTTTTCGTAAAACCACATATTTCTTCCTGCAGTTAAACTCTATGTGAAGTTTAATGGATCCTTTGTTGGTTTATTTTTACAATTTTGAAACTGCCAAATACAAGTAAGTAAGGTTGTTATTTCGTTCAATTTTCCAACTTCATAATACTGCACGTTCCACTATTTGACCAAACTAAATTCCTAGAAATAGCTAGTGCATTTCCGCGGCTCTTTCAGTCCTTTTATATTAACACATAGGAGTATGTAGTTAGTAGGTGAACCGTCACGTACACACAAAAAATATTATAAAATGAAACTCTAAATTTGAGTGCATCTAGCGAATAACCACAACCGCAGTGAGAACAATTGCGTCACATGGTCTGTCAGTTAAGCGATTATTCTTCAGTTTTTACTCATATACCCACTATTTAGACTATTTACCTCCGAGCTAGCTATAATTGCTGCCAATTTTTAACATTCACAGGAAGGGTACACATTCTCTAAGCCTTAATGGTTCTATAGAATGTGCTAATGTTGGGTAGCGAAGACAGGAAGCAAATTTATTTTATAACATAATCAAAGTTTAATTGTTAAATTACGAGATTGTAAACGTTTCTGTTTCTTTTGTCCGTTATGTCCTATTTTCCCCTACAGACAAAAAATAAGAAATACTTATCGACCAGACGTCGCTCTCCAAATGCCCAGTAGAACGTTTAAAATTGCATTAAGACCCTTTTTTATAAGCAGCCGTAATAGAAATTAACGTACATTGTTATTAGACAAAATTGGCTATTATAAACAAGAATTAAATTTCAAATTATAACAGGAATAACGAAATTGTTGGTGCCCCTATTAGCATAATTAATTTAAAATCGATTCTGTATGTTCTAAGAAGTCATTTGGTTAGTTAATTGTACTGTTTTTGAAGGTATCTTAATTACAGTTATTTTGTTTTATTAACTAGTTCGTAAATGGTACCACCAAACTTGACATTACAGTGATTTCTTTTTTTATAAATAAATTTTATCGGTTTATTATTATATACTCTGTAACATCATAATAATTGGTATCACAAAATAAAAAAATTCATTTTGAAATTCTACCTTCAGGTAATTTGTGTCCAAGGAAAATATTTACTTGCTTATTGTTTAAATATATTTTGATATTTCTGTCGTGCATTAAGATGTAGAAAAGTTAATTCTACTTAAATGTATTCCTAAAAGGCCTATAGAAATTTATAGTAATAATTATCCTTAAATAATAGATTCATAATTCGCTGTTAGAAAACGCAATATAACGGTATTATACATAAAGAAAATGACTTTATGAAGAAAGATTACAACACAGCTGAGGATCAGGTTATGTATTAAAATTTTAATGATCGACATAATGAATTTTTTAAATTTTTAAATTTTATCGGTTCTTCTTTAGCTAATATTTGAGGGTTGGGAACTCACTTATACTCTCTTTTATTTATGACAGTGGAAATGCAATTTAAGAGGCGCTTTTCCACGTTGGCGGCTCGCATTTGCATAATTCACACCGAGACAAGACAAATTCCTCGCAGTTTTCATTATAATCCTATCGCAGCCTAAGCATTTTCCATACAGAAAACTTAATGGAGTCCGCAGAAATGTTTACGCTTTTTGCACACTTCCACAAATGTTTATTAGTATCTATTCCAAATTCATTTTTTTTATATAACATTAGACAAGATCTATTTTATAAAAGAACAGTATAAATTATGCATTGGTTTTCTTGACCATACGGGTGATTTGCTCCTACATATATTGAATAAAACATGGGCTTCGCACAATTTTCCTATATATTCAACTTTCACCAATCTGTGTAGTCTCCAGTTCTCCACTTGAAAACTAAACTATAAAAATTTTATTATGTACATTTATACAATTTTTTTAAAAAACAGATACCCATTGTACGTTTTAGGTATGAAAATTGCTCGTAGATATATATTGGACTTAAGTATATGTAAAAGAGTTTTCTGAATATTTATGCATCAAAAAAAACGTGGGGCACTAAAATGTCCTATAAAATTCCGCATCTATTTGAATATATAAGAAATTTTCATTTTATTCACCTTCTATTTACGTATACATAGCAGCGGTATGCCTACTGGACATAAAATTTCCTTCCATACACACATATCGTATATATAAAATAAGAAAGGAAAGAAATTCTTTCATGTGATATATTATAAATGGTAACACAGTAGAACCTGTGAGAATTATGGCATAAGAACAATTTTCATTCTCATTTTATGGCATTGTCATGTCGAAATGATTTATAGTTTTGCAGTTTTGTTGTTATACGCGCGTATGGCCATACATATATTCGTACAGTTGCTGCCGAAATCCTTCATTTTATGAACATTTCGTCTGAACAAAGTATCAAATAAGACTGATAGCCCGCAGCCAATTGAACCCTGATTTTTTTTATATGGAACCACCGAAGAAAAAACCTATTAAGCATGAAAATGTACAGCAATAATAATTTTTTCAATTGTCCAAATGTTTGTGTATTGATGTTAAAAATACATTACTCATGTTATCTGTATATGCAATGGATGTGGTAGATTAATTTATGCCATCAGCAGTTAATGATAACAAATGATTTACTGATTCCAACATAGTCTGTTAAAATATGTAGTGACTGAGTTATTGTAAACTAAAATCATTCTCTGTGTTTAGTTTGATTGAAAGCATTAATTCAAGAACATTCACTTATTAAACGATCAAACATGCTCACCTAAAAGCATATACAAATCTTCTACATTAAATAATTAAATACTGTGTTAATATTTTATTTTACGTTACAATGGTTGACTTGAATTGTTTGTAAGTAATTAATTTGTATTAGGTAGTATTAAATTTGGGAGTTGTGTATTTAGTCAAGAAAACAAACAAATATTAATTAATATAGAAATTTATTGCCGTCTTTTTATCTGCACAGGAAAAGAATAATTGAATCATTTTTTCTACAAGTGTCCTAAATAATATTAATTTATTTTTGGGTCAATATAATATATAATAGCGAAATCAGGCCGTGATTTAATAATACTTTCAATTTGGAACTCAACGGGTATGTTCAGTGGAAGATAAGAAACGCTTTCACTGCTGATGTGCCCTTCAGAAGGTGTTTTCATACTGTTTAATATATTTTCCCGTTTTTCCTTTTCCCAGTATTTTTTGTGAACCTTTTACTTTATTGCTTTGTAAAAACACAACAGCAAACAGCGCATAGAAAAAGTTCCAGCACAGAAGAAAGGAAAGAAAAACAGACATGAAATTATGTGAATTTTTTCAACATCTTTCCGAATAAATAAAATATATATGTATTTATTTTTATATGCGCGGTTTAAAGAATCATTCCATTAAAAAGTTCCGATTCGTACAAAGGACTATAATTATAATAAGCAAGTAATAAATATAAAATTATTAAGACTTTTATGGCGTAATGACTTCCATATAATGAAATACACCAGTAGCTGAAAGGTAAACCCTTTAAATCCACGTGTTATAGTTATCGTCGGCTAATCCCCAACATTTAGTAACCATTCTTTAGAATATATCCCATTTAGACGTGTATACGCGTAAAGAACTATTATATATTGCTTCCTAAATACCCTTATATAACCGGGAACTGTCATTTAAACAATTCTAAATATGACCCCACACATAAAACTCGTTCAACGCGCCAGTACTAAGTAGCAGTGAAAAAAATTAGAGGTATAAAAATTGTCATTATTGTCGTTTGTCATCTGCCTTTGTGTGTGTACGTAAGGTTTTAGAATTGCCTGGCTTATTAGGGTCGGGGATTTCTGTCATACAAAGTACAGGATGTTTGGAAATGCTCGTTCAGGTAATGAAACGACCCAGTTTCGTTTTATTTGTGCTGTTTTTGTGTTGGTAGGTATGTATATGCCGTTTTCATCTCAATATTATTGCACATTTATCATTATTAATTTTTCATCGAAACATCCCCTTCTTATATTCCCTGGCTTTATTTAACAGTTTTTATGTTAACCCTATATCGTATTTTATCAATTATTTATGATTCCCTCAGACAAATAAACAAAGTTTTAGAATTGTATTATTGTTTTTTAATGAGTGAAAAAGAATATTTTTATATATATTTTCTGGAAATAAATTCAATTTTACGAAATTCATTTATTTTTCGTAATGCAAAGAAAATAAACATTGCCTGTATATGTGTACCAATAACATAATACAATTTATATTCTATTATTAATACTTATATTGTTCTCGAAAAATAATAAAGTTATAGAATTTCCTGATATAAATTCCAATTTATTTCACATAGAAACATTTTCATGTCCGTGTCTTCAATTTCGAGAAAATTTACATTCATGAACATCCTTATTACGTTTTATTGTAAATTGAAAAATATTTTAAACGGAATTTTAAATATATACCTATACCCATAAAGTAATTCTTTTTATTTATACAAATGAGTCACATTTAAATGTCCACGTATAAAACCTTAGAAAAATTACATTATTTGATCTGGTAGCCAGAAAATATGAATTGAATGGAATTGAATATTTCATTCACAATAAGCATATTGGTATACTTTTATACTCATATAATGGCGGCATAATATACAAACGATATATACCTATATATTCGATGAAAATCTTTAGCAAAATCCTATTATGTACTTCTATATGGGTGTTTTATTTTTACAGTGCAATGCATTAAGTATCTAACAATGGTACGTATATGTACTTACTCAAATAGTGTATGCAAATGAATTAAGTACACTTTATAAGATCAAAGAATGCCGAAATAAATTTCAAGTGCTCACAAGATATACGTATTATAACAAATATTACATTTTACTATTCCAATCTAATTTTCTAAATCAGGAAAAAACGATAAGAAAGAAACCCATTTAGTTGGGAATTTTAAAACTAACCAATTTCTTAACATTAATATTTATTATATTTAAGTCTATATGCAGGGCCGGTTCTGGCATGGTCGTATTGTACGTGCGAATATTATTTTGACGCCCTTCAAAACGTAAGATAAGGGGGGTTGACGGGGGGCTTATAGCGCCGCAGGCGAAAATTTTTCGGAGGTTCAAGGACAAACTATTTTTTGTGTATTATTGTAATGTATTATTGCAACAGTTGAAAACCATTAAAGTCAAAATGATAATAATCAAAATAATTTTATCTTCTTACTTACGACTAGCACTTTTCTAGTAATTTTCAAAAAAGTTTCAAAATGAAATAATACCTGTATTGGCGACCGCGATAAAGTTGAAAATAAATAAAATGGCAATAACTTATTTGAATAAGTACACAAAAAAAAATTTTTTTTTAATCATTTTTGCGCCCTTTGAATATTACGCCTGCGTGCAAGCACGGCCTGCACGCGCGCCAGAACCGGCCCTGTCTATATGTATAGCTATTTATATTTATACTTTATTTATTCAGATACCATATAAATACATACAAATATTAGTTTTGCTTGAAAATACCTTAAAGCCATTGTTCCTCCTATAAAATAGTCTGTAATGTTGAAAAAAGCCAAAACGTTTACTCGACCATGAAAACGTGTTATAGTGAAAGTTATTATGTCCACTCACATTACATTTACTTCTGTTTTATAATGATCATTTTAATATTATGCGGGATCATCAACACTTTATTCAACATGTGTATACATATACATTTTTTGACCAACATATCGTAATAATACGCTTATGGTCAGTTGATAACATGTATTTTTCAAACGTTCTCGATTTATCCCATAAGTAGCCCTTTTGTCGTCCAGGAATTATACAGTTCGTAAAATGTACCGAGGCGACAAAAATAAATATTTTTTACACATTCAAGTGTGAAATTACTTATTCGATACTCGTTTTTAATACACAATGATGGACATTCAAGAATTCAGTTAATGTAGATTATCTTCGTAATTCAAATGGTAGATAACAACAAAGTGCGAGTTTGTGTAATATTGTTAACTTCATTAAAGAAATCAAATGCATGTGTTCAAACATCAAACAGTATCAATGGCTATTGTCAATTAAATAATAGATTTTGTGCACAGATATCGCCAATGACCACAACCATAATAAACTAGTTAAATGAACCAATGTTATTTTGATGTAAATAAAATGCTTCTTTATCAAATTACAATCATTGATCTAATTGAAGTGCCGTTACCTGTAAGTATCTGATCTAATAATATTATATATCATATTGTAACTGTAAAATAATATAAATCAAAAACAATTGTTTTTATTCTAACAAAGATACTTTTTTCTATAATTCATGTACAGTTTAATGTCTGACAAAAACTAATTTAAAATTCGATTATATTTTATTATTAGCGTTAAACTGTCATAGTTATATGTTACAACAAATGCATTGTACTATAACTAAACACGAAGAATTTTGTATCCAACATGAGAATCGTGTAAAACATATGTAAAATACCGATTTTGAATTTGCATTGAATTTGTTTAGATATTCTTTTACACAGAAGAAAATCTGCATTTGGACAGTAAATAGTATTAAAGGGAGTGTTTACTTGTTGTATATAGTGGTATAAAATAATAACTTTATTTCGCTTTTGTCTCACATGTGTGCAATTGTCCGTGTACAAACATACAAAATAAATACACGATGAATAACTAGTACAGGTATATGTATTAGTTTCTCGTATGTCTGTGCATTGTGCATAATTATATATACACACAATAAACTTATTTATATACATATATATTGTATGTTTGGAACAAATGAGATGTTACCGCCCACACTTAAAATATAATCACGAATTTATCGATTAAAACTAATTAATTCGCTTGAGACCTAATTAGACGAGCGGCACATTTTCAACATTTATCTTGTCATTAGTTCACCTGGTCGATCTCTGAATAATAATACACGCCCAATGTAATAATCAGACCGAAACATATATACAATTATAACAAGAAAACTTTGAACGCCCCCCACAAGCAGATCAGAACCTATACAGTGCCCACAATTTTATATTTAATGTTCTGTCTAGTCTGATTTACGAAAAAATAAGCAGAGGTTGGTCCTTTTTGAATTTTTCAATTCAAATTTTATGCGAAACTCTGCACTTGTTTCATTTTTAACCATTAACACTTTTTGGTCCTTCGAGCCGGATCAAATGGTCGTTTGTGATTAATACACTTTAAACAATTAAAAGATACAGTTTGATGATTTTATGCAATGTTTTGTTAAAAAATTAAGATATGTTAGTTTTATGAACGTAGAAATAAGTATTGAGCTTTAAGTTCCTGATTGGTGTCGATCCTCATTGACTTCGATATGAAAATGACAATTTCATCAACAAAATACGATTTTGGAGTTGTAGTTTTCCAATAGAGTAATATATCATCAAATATAGTTGTTGTGGGTCCAGTCTAGACGTTGTGGAATAAAAATCCGTAAAGGAATGACAGTATCGGTAAAAATCGAACTCGAAATTGCAGTATAAAAAGAACTCATGACGGTTGTCAGATACAAAATACAAGTTCAATTCAAACGCTGGCGGGTTCGTTCAATCAGCTAAACCTATCGCAATGGCGTGTAATTACCAAGACGCTGAATGGTTCCTGGACGATATATACGTGATACGGGATCCCATTTATCACGAACGAGTACATTTGCGTCGGACCTAGAAGGTGGGCTAAATACATAAATCAAAAGTACCTAGATATACAGTTTGTAGTTCGTTGTAAGTTTTGAGATCAGAAATATTTTATATAAATGGGCTCTCTTTCTGTACACACAATGGTGAACTATTTCAGTATCATTTTAATAAAATTAGGTAGAAAATTTGTTTCACAGACAATTTTCTCAAAATATTCGACAATAGAAAATAATACATTTGTTTAAATTATATTTATAACTACATATGCATGCTAATGTTTGTAAAACACTTTTAAAAACAGTGTTTCAAAAGTGCCTATCAATTATTTAAATTACCAACAATTTGGATTTTGTTTTTCAACTTGTGAGAAATAATTAAGAATTCTGAAATAAAATTCATGTAAAAATTTTCCATCATTCCTTTCTCAGTTTTAAAAATTTATCTTATTTTAAATAAATTAAACATGTTGGTATATATATGTATGTAGGTATATATTTAATCGGAATTAATTATACAGTTTCAAGTTTTAAAAAGATATGCAAAATATTGAAATTATACCTACATTTCAACATAATTTCACATGATAATAACTTCCTTTTAGAAATTGAAATTTTAAAATCATGAAAATCTTATTTAAACCTTAAACAAAGCACAACACAGAAAGGATAATTTAACTTCTGCTCTTCCTTTATAATTAATTTTAAGAAAAATCTTCTTGAAAATTCACCTCTGAGCAAAAACTTTGCATGTAATGAGATTTTTTCTTTCGTTTCGTACAATGAACGGAATGTAGGCTTCATTTCAGGAATTTTATTTAAAAAAAATTTTGAATTAAGCAGGCAAAAGGATTTCTGTTTGAGGATTGCAATTACAGGGATATAAATTTGTATATTAGCAATTTTTACTTGATAAATTTTTGTGATTTTATTCGTGAATTATATTTTCAAATATGTAATATCAAGTCCCTAAGAAAATTTAAAAAAGATAGAGTGTACGTACACGTTTTCTTGCCGTTAAAATTTTTTATAGAAAATTTACACATTGTTCCACTGATGGATTTACTCAACCTGATTGATCACAACTTTTATTTTGTAAAGTTTAAAACATCTGTTTGTTTACATATGTTAGAAAACTTTTAGAATGGTTTTTGCTGGTTTATTTGATTAGGTTCGTTCTGTGTCTTTTGGGTTTTCACCGCTAAAGTTGTTTGCCTATCGATTTAAGAAACTTAGTTATACAAAAGGTAATATTTACTCTTTAAATCAGCTGCTACTTTTTATTTAACTAAAGAATTTCGTTTCTTCTATAAATATAAATCATTTCTTGTATACAATTTGTGTTCAAACGGTAAGAAAAAATAACTAAATTTGCTAATTACCTACGATTTGACAATACTTTACCATTTCACAAGACTTGTGACTTTATTATACATGCATATCGAGCAAAGAATTGAATTGAATTCTTTAAAAATGTGGGTACAAGAATGAATAGAAGAAAATGGTTTAAGGCCCATTATTTCTGAAAACATACAACGTATTTCCTGTGTACACGTAAATATCTTTTACACACATTAGATAAATTCCAATGTAAGTAGAATGGAATGGAAAGAGCCGAAAGTTTAATAAAAAATAGAAAACGGTAAACCAACCCGAAATCAATTGAAAAGTTTGGGGCGTTACATGAATCTATTGAAATTTTGGTACAATAAATACGTACAGGATATAAAAGTTTACTCCCTCTAGTGCATTTTCCAAAACTTGTGAAATATATAAACTTTTAAAATTTTTTCCGTTTGTTATTTATTGCCATTTCCTTTGCCATGCCAAAATGTATCAGCTGAAAACTGTTATTTTTCTGCTCATTTGTATTGTTTGATGAAATTGTAAATAATGGTTTCAGCATATATTATACACTTGAAATGAAATTATTGTATTTATGTGTTTGAGGTCGATTTGCGAATTTTGGCCATAAGGTTTATTTGGTCACGCCTTTTCGGCCATAATGTGTACATACGTTAGCCATAAAATAAATCGTGCTAAAAGGCTGTATACACTGATTTTTCCTTTGCACGTGTTTCATAGTTGAATGAAATATATTATGTATAGTTTAATAATAAATTTGCACACATGACCAAATGAAAAGGGGACGGTATTACAGAGAGGACGGCATTACAAAACGAAATATGCAACTTAAAACTATTAAAAGGTATAGAACAAAACCAATAGCCATTGTGAACAATTCAAAATGCCCTTTAATAATTCTATAACTAAAATTTACTGTATAAATAGGCCGTACAAAGCGGTAATTGCAAAATTGATTTCAAGGAAATGCATTTTTCATTAAATATGTTAAACTGCAATTATGGTAATTCAGTTCATAATGATTACATAGACATGTTCATTAAACTAAGGATGTGATTATTTTTATCATCATTTATAACATGCGATAATTTTAAGTTGAAATTACAATTTTCACAGATGTTGTAAAATTTTCTTTGATAAATACGAAAGTCAACAATACTAAATTGTCAAAAACATGCATATCACTTTTCTACAAAAAAATATTAGTATAACTTTAATATAACGTGAGCATAAAAAAATGTTAAGCGAAAAGAATGTTTTTCCGCTTACAGCAAAGATGAAATTGCTTGTTGCAAATTGTAATCATATATATGAATGTGTCAGTGACACCTCTCTGGTCTATATTTGCGGTAAATTTTACTTAAATGGCGTGGATAAACCGTTTGACAAAGGTTGGGATACATTATTGTAGTCATGTATAAATCCAGTCACCTGGGAGAATGTTCTCCCTATTTCATTCATCTGTGTTTTCCTTTATTCAAGCTCGTTTTGTGCCCGCCTGACAAATAGTTCAGACAATACAATTGTATACCTTTAAGGTGACGACTATACAAATATTCGTACCTACATCGAAATGTTATTTCACTTTTACAAAACATCTATTACTTTGGATTCCATTTAGTGTGAAATTAGTGGTTAGTTCGACGTCCAACGAACATTGTCGCAAATACGTATTATTTGACGTGAAAACAACATGGCTTTTCCAACTCTGTATTTAATATTCTTGTCGTACTTTACTTTAATGCATCCTATTGCAAAAACAAAAAACTACAATTCAATTATGATTCCCCGAGTACACTATCAAACTTTTGCAAAAGGAACAAACCTGGTTAAATTTGTTTTAAAAGAACAAAAACTAAAACCATCTGTATTTCGTTAAGTTTTTATACAATGACAATAAAATACAATTTGTCTGTTTAGGAAAGTTAACTCAATGAAAGGAATTGTTCTGCAGGTAAAGCATATACCTAGTTAAACATAATAAACTATAATAAATAGTGCATTAATGTCGTTTATTTCCGGTGGTGCCATAGAATTTGGTACTTATTCTTAAGAAAATTTTATAGATGCGTGGTTTTGTAAAGCCCAAACCGAACGCACACAATAAATAATCTATTTTCAGCATTTGTTACTGCACAACTATTTAATTTGTATACAATTTACGAAAAAAATTAAAGTGGATGAAAAATGTTCACATAAAACCAAGTGAAATTGAAATAAATACCTCTATTTATCATTTTTTTTGTTTACATTTTAATTAAAGTTATTTATATTCATCAGTCAATGGTCAAGGGTTGATTTCCCAATAACAAAAGCAATTTAAACAGCCATATGTCTCGTGCACGATGAATCTGCCAGGTAGGATGAAAAACATATTCAATTGTCTTTGATTTATAAAGCATTATAGCAACAAATTTCAATGTATACTCGTATATATTAACAAACAACCAGCATGTTTGTAAAAGATATTTATGCACACAGTTCTCATTATCTTATCAAAACCATCCAACAAAAAAAATAAAGGAAAAAAATTAAAATCCAATATGCTTTATATATAATAACATTGAAATTTCCCTATAAGCTTATTTTGTTCTTAAGTCGCATTAGGTAACATTAAGAAGAGGTATGAGAAGGTAGCGCGCACGATACAAAGAGATGTGCAATGTGTCGTGAAATTGGAACCGGCAAGAATAACCGATCTAATCCCTTTCTTCAAATTTTTCAAGCGCATTATAATGGTTACCTTTACGTCGTCAAAGTATATAGAAGAGAGAACAAATACGACCAGCTATTTACAACATTTCTTTAGAAAATGTCGAATATTGATAATCAAATGTTCAACTGGAATTCTAATATCAAACAACGCGTAAATATATGAATGAGACAAGGTGAGTTTTTTTAAAAAAAAACCTTAGTTGTGTACTTAAAAATTAAAAACCGGGGATTTAATTATATTAGGCCCAATTTTTATACAGTATTATATGTCAGGTATGAAAAGGTATTCAAGTAGGCACAATAGTAATAAAATTTTGTTGTTGTTACGAAAGTGGTAACAATATTTAGGGAAACAATATAGTTTTTGTTGCAATATGTGCGAATTGCCGACCAACAACTGTGTATGTAGTAGACAATCTGTCAAATGACTTAAATTATTAGCAAGGACCACCCTTGTTTATTCTAAACTACAGTAAATGTATACAAAAGCAATACTGTTCATATTCAACGGAGCCGAAATGAAGTCTTCAAATGCCCACCCAAGTTATAAAGCGATTAATTCTTTTTGTAGAATGATTCTTTCGCAGAATAACTCAGCTACATTACTTTATAATACAGTTTCTTTTCAAGTCCGAGGCTCGGTAAATATTCAAAAAATTGTAAATAAACTCCAAATGACATTACCTACTAACTATTTGTATAAAAGAAACAAATTATCGACTTATTCTTGTTTTGAATAGTTTCAAAGGGATGAGGAAAAAATTCAAACTACTCATACATTCTGTCTGCTTTGTTGCAGTGAACTTATTGAAAAGAATTTACCATTAATTGTAATAAAAACGATAATTATTCAACTCATCTTAAATCAGAAAGTTTAAACCTGTTATGCAACGATATTTTACTCGTAAGTTAATTGAATTAGTTGCTTTTTTTTCAAAAAGCAGCTTTTTCTGTTTAAATATTTCCTTCAACTTTTGTTTTCGTATTGGTCAACCTTTTTTGTAATGTTTTTATTTTTGTGGTAAACAATATTGGGAAATGTCCATTTTTATGTATTGGGTGGAAAAAAACAAAAAAAAAAATGTAGCTACAATCCTTTGTTACAGAAATTTAAGACTTCTTTATATTTAGTTAAAAGTTTATTTAGTCTAAGTTAAAATTTATCCCTTCCTATTTTTATTTTTCTTATTGTAAAACTAAAGGTATTCAAACTGGAAAATGTAGAGTTTCCAGATTTCTTTACAAATCCACGATACAAATATCATCGGAAATGATCAGATTAAAGTTTCATACTGCATTATTTATTTACATACGTATTTTATTGTTATGATTCGTTTTTATACAATAAATTTATAAACAGTATAAAAAATATACAACTGAAAGATTTTTTGTTCATGGTTAAATGACTTTGACTATGGGAAATTAAACATCGTGAGTTATTTTTGATGATAAAATCAATAGAACAATACAAGAAAATACATATTCCAAGTTCAAGTTCACGATAATTAGGTATCTCGATTAAAAATTTTATTTATTATTCCATTCGGTTATTATTTCGCCCGTAGACGGTAGTGGTTCATCATTTTCTAAAAATATTTTCGTTTATATACCAAAAAAGTAAATAAATAACAACGAGACTTGATCAAGAAAAAACATAAATAAATAAACAGTTTGAAAATAATTTACATTTTTATTGCTTTTTTAATGAAAACGCATGAAATGAGAAATATTAAAACTCATTTCTTTCACAAATTATGCGGAAGCTTCCGGGCTAGCCCATTAAAGATATTTTGAATTTGAATTTATTCTGTTGAAAAATACACATCAATTTGAAAATTATTTTATTTCAAGATAAAAAATGATCCTTCTTTACTTCATTTTCATTTTACATGTATGCGTAAAAATGAAATAAAAAATTTTTGTTTGGCATTTCAAGACAGATTTCATCCACTGCAAATTATTAGTAACAGTTGTTGGAAGAATCAAATAACACGTTGTAATAGAATTTCAAAATTTATTATATCATGGACAACATACGGTTGAAATTTAAAATATATACGATAGAATTAAATTTTATCGTGTAGATGTTTGTTAGGAAATTTAAAACTTTGTTTATTCTTCAAATTGTTTCTGATGTTTTTTAAATAAACAACATTATAATCGTTACTTTGGGTATAATTCGGTTGCAACATGGAACTCGTTGAAATTTTAGAATCAACATTATGTAAAAAAATCTTCAAACTGGTGTTTTCCTTTAAATATGAACATTTTTTGTAATACTTCTACGAGTCATTAGAAAAATGCCTTTAAAACATTCTTTAAGCTCTGTAACGTACAATTTTATTCAAATTCGCTTATTAATTTAAAGAAACAATTATTCAGTCATGTGTTTTACGACACCATAAATGTTGTACGATCGTAAACAATTAACGATGTTGGAAATATGGTAATGGTAATTTGTGTTGTACTCTTGTTAAGGGTAATCTAACTGTACAACATGCTCAGTTTAATGACATCACTCTTTTATATATTTTTTATACACACAATCAAAAAACAATACCACACCATGATTAATAATGAATTGTTCATATGACTAAGTACGTCTATTACAGCCTTGGTTTTCATTAAATTTAATAATAAATTTCATTGAGACCCAAACAAGTCTTTACCTTAAAATCAACACGAAATAAACATGTTTCTTTCAAGTCTTATCTTTATAGTGAATATACAACACAAACACCACACCACATCATTTCGAACTGGGGATTGTTGGTAAATATTTCTCAAATAATTAATTATACTTTTAGGAATGATCATTTGTCACTATAATACATACAACATTACCTTATCTCGATTTTCGATCTAAACTCACTGAAGGTGACACACACACCAATTTCAATAAATTCCAGAATGGGTAGAAAATACTTCCAACTAAATAATTATGTATATAAAATGTGATTAAAATCAAAATTTACGGGTCCAGCCCGATTAATTAAATGTTTAAAAATTTACATTGTTTAGAAATAAGCTGCATAATAAAACATTCATAAATGGCCGTTTATGAATTGAGTTTTGAAATTATTTAACTTGTATGCGCTAAAAACACAATAAGACATGTTACCCCTTCGTCCGAAGGCCCGAGTTTTGTTAATAAGGCTTATTTAAATACACTTCCACCGTGTTTGTCCGGTAAACTAAATATGAACAGTGTGTGTACTGTATATTCATTTACTAATTTCTAAACTACACACTGCAAACCGAGGAATTCCGTTAATTGCTTTTAGAGTTGAAATTGTTTAACAACAGTTTAAATACGCCTTTACTTTAAACGGTCATTTTAATTGTTTTCGTACGAGTTTTTTATTAATTCTTGCATTAGAATTGGAAAATTGTTTATATAGTTCATAAAACGACTTAGCATGTGACGTTTTCAGATAGGTAATCTAAATATTAGAATATATTATTTATTTGAAAATCCACTTATACTCTATTTGTTTTTAACTGAAAGTCCAGAAAAGCATTTACAGAAACCTGTACAGTTAGCAGGCTATTTTAGCTGTGTAAACGTGACTGCCACTGAAAGTGAAAATCTCATTTATTTTCCAAAAACAAAACAATTTTTATACGAATTTTATTCTTCCTTTAATATAACTATTCCGAAAAAAATAAAATAAACATATACACATACGAGCCTGTTACATTTTGAACACTCCTTATGTAATATATAGGAATAACAATGTAGATTTATTTTTTCAAAAGAACTTTAAGCTATAACTCTTCGACTAACTACATTTAAATTATGTTGATGGTATAAAAGGGAGAACTATTTATTATTATAAATGCTTTAACATGGTATAATTGCTTAATACTTTACTATAGTTCTGTTGTGAGTTTAATTGAAAACTTTAAGTCATAAATTTTCTTAGGTATATATGTATATGTATATGAGGGTGTAAATGTATAGCACCATAAATGTATTCACTTGAAATAAATTAAATTTCATAGGTTGAATGACTAATAACCACAGAATATACGCAAGGAAAAAGAATTTCATTTATTAAAAATTTGAATAATGTGTACCATACAGTCGTCATGATGAAATTAAGTAGGTGTATTCCATAATTTTAATAAAATTGTGCTTTTATCATGGCGCATTCGCCAAAAATTAAAAAAAAAATATACATATAAAAGAAAATTCATTTAGCGGCCATTTAACAGTTGATGGTTTCCTCAATAAACATGACACATGCATTACAGTGCATGGATTTATTTAAACGAACTTTAAATCGAATGTTAAATAATTGAGTTGAAATTCATTAAATTACAAATTGCTTGCAAATACGTACTAATCGGAAGCAGTTGAAGCGGTATTTTATATGCGTATAATGAGTCATGTTTGCAAATGAGAAGTAATATACGTTAGTTGTAAATACGTATTTACAATTTACCGGCGATATTCCTAAGATTTGCTACATAAATGGCACCCGTGATCGCGATAGGTGTGTGAGTTGTGTTGGTTGTTTAATGTGTTGGCCACCTAGGGAGACTGAAACTGGCTGCTATTTGTCGCCAAACGCCTGAAACACTCCATTTTATCTATAGTTGTGGTTTATGCTAGTTTATTATAGTTAACAAAACATGTTATCCAACTTGGTGTTCGGCTTTTTATTTTTTCTTGTTCTTATATTTTATTGTGAAATTCACACATGTACACATATGTTGGAAGTATGTAAAAAGTGGAAAAAAATTTGTACATTCAGTTTCTTGTTCCAGCTATTAGTCAAGAAAATTCCACCAATTTATCTAATTCTAACACTCATTTGGGTATTCAGATTACTGGTGAAGATATTGACCGTCAAATGGTGTTTGATTTTTTTTGTTGGGTTGAGTTTCTTAGAATTCCTAAATTTTTAATAGTTGGTAATAATTTACTACTGCTCGTCTCCAATTTCATCGCCATATTTTCAGTTACAGAAAATAATAAATGTTACTATTTAGACTTTTGTTCAATTTTCTTTACATGTGTTTTTAAAACTGTTTCTGATTTTATTACCTTAATTATTTTTGTGACATTTATAATCCGCCTTCTTCAAGAAAAGAAATCTAAGATTAAGCGATACTTACAGATGTTTTGGTTTCTAGTATTTTACGAGCTTTCCCATAATTCGAAAATTACGATCGTATCGAATATCCTTTTGATTTCAGTATATGTTTTGTATACATATTTGTAGGTATGTTCAACATAACTTCCTCTTTCCTAGTTTTTCAAACGACATTTCAAAAATTACTTAGTATAACTGTTGAATATGTATGTACATTTACCTAAGTATGTGTGACTAAATTAATTACGAAATGTTTAATTATGCATAATAAAATGCATAACGTTTATTGTAAATGCTTTTCCATAAAAATAATAAATGTACAATTATGAAAATAACTGTAAATACTTTAATAGTATTAAAGTAATAGCGTTAGTTATATTAGTTTTATGTGTATGCAAATCGACCAAATGAATTAATTCAGTAAATAAGCTTTTCATTTAAAATTTAGTTTGATTAATAATTTAAAATTGAGATTTTTTAATTTTTTTTCAATTCGAGGGTCGAAAATTTAAATTTTTCAAATGGGATCGTATTTGGTGTTATTTCTTATTAATTTGGGCATCAGAAACACAATTCTGTTAACAGAATTTAATTTAAAGTTGTAGTTTTTGGAGAATTTGTATATATTCCTACTAAAAAATTAACTTTTCTCGATTTATTACTTACTAAATATAAAACTTTACAAAATTGATATTGAGCTCCTTAAATAAGTTATACCTAATAACATATATACTTTGTATTCTTCAACTTTACAATATTTTTGTTTTATACTTTATATACCTACATATTATCTACTTTGTGGAGTGCAATTGCATATATTTTTTCTGAGCTTTTAATATTTTATTCCACGAAATGGGTTTTTTTCTAATACAGCCAGAAGCTTTACCTAAAATTAAAAATAAGACAGGGTGCATTTTGTACATTGGAGCAAATTTTACAATGCAGTCTTTACAGGAACAAAAAAAAAGGAGAATTTTAGAAACTCGCACGTATTATTTGCTTAAAAATGATGATGACATACACTTTTTTAAATTTGAGAATGTTTTTATTTTGTTATTTATCTATAATATTTGTTGTTACCAAATAAAAATTTATTTATAACACCAAATAAAATGTATAAACATTAACGTGTTAGAGAATTTTCAAATCATTCAATTTGGTACTTTAATAATTCATTAATTACGCACGTGTGTTAGTTAATAAGCAAAAATATTTACATGAACATCATGGACTTATTAGAATTAGACTAATACTGTAACATCTTTTATAAAAATCCAAATATAAATAGAAAATATCAACTAGTATGAAACGGATTTTATATACATATCCTAATTAACTGCTTTGGGTTGGATATAATAACAAATTTTTTGAACTGTCAGCCTTGAAAATTTTCCATTAAGCAATATAAATCAATAAATAACTATATAGTTTGCCTATTTTTTATGTAATTTATATTATTTTTGAAAATAAAACGATAAATACTGTACAAATACTCGCATGATTAAAAATTATCATGTTGTACAGTGGCTTCAATTGTGTACCCCTTTTTACAATATGAAATAATGAGCACAAAACAAAGATATAAGTGTGATAATTATTATTATTATAAAATATAATAATATTGTCATTTTAAATAATAAAACAATTCAATTATCAATTTTAAACAACACTGTGTATAATACATATCTCGTATTATTTATTATTGACAAAAGGAAGCTAATAAGAGACATAAATACATTAGGGTTAAAATGTTATCAAAGAAATTTTATGATGTGGAAAGGTCATAGATGAATTAAATGAATAAAAGTGTTTGCATACAAAACATATAAACATATATAAAAGGAACAATTAACGACAGAATAGGCTTTAACTTGAAATTAGACAGTATAATAATTGTGAAGAAAATGTTAACGAAATTGTTGTCTATTAACGAAGTTAATAATTTAATAAGTGAACATTTTATAAAAATTTTTGGTAATGTAGTGGAGCATTTTCCGGCTGCTGCTATTGGCATTTTGAAAAATCGTCCATTTTCAAATCCAAAAGATATTTCGCAGGCCATCAACAATTATTTGGATACCCTTAAATTGAATGGTAAGTTTACTTGTTCTTCAGTATTTTGTTTAATTTGTTTTATTAATTTTCAAATTAATTATTATAGAAAAAGAAAAGATTTTGCAAATCCATCCAGATATTGTGAATAAACTAAGTGATTTGTCAAAATTAATTCTTGAATTGGAAATAAATAACATCAGTATTGAAGAGAAAATGAAACTGAAGAATTTGAATAATCAATATAAAACCAAATTTGGATTTCCGTTCGTGATATGTGAGAAAGAAAATAATTTGGAACAGATATTTTCGGAAATGGAATCTCGTGTGGAAAACGAAAAAGAAGATGAAATCAAATTGGCGATTGAAGAAGTAAAAAAGATAAGCTATTTTAAGATATTTGAAATCGTACGCTAAAAATGGAATAATTTACTTGTGTATGTATATAATATAAACATTAGGTATTAGTGTATAGTTAGAACTTTTTATTTTGAAAAAGTTAATAAATTCGTTATTGCGAACTTGTATTATTTGTATTGTATAAACTTTTATTTATAAGTATTGCACTTTTCAATAAAGACTTTGATAATTTTTTTATATATTTGGGTTTTTTATTTTTTTATCTGTAATTTATTTAAAAATATATGAAACATTTTGTCTAATATGTATGAATGTTGCTTGTTTTGTTAAACCAAAACAAGTATATAAAAAACAAATTTGATTAAAATTAAGACAACAACATCGCCGGAAAAGTTATTAAACTTGATTTTTTCTAAATATTACATATACATTTTTAATAAATTAAGAAATTTAACTGAAAATTATTGCTCTACATATTTGATAGTTCAGCGCTCTATTTATAGCATTATAATTTATCATACGATGTTTTAATTTCTTTTTATCAAAAGTTATAGTAAATTTGAGAGTAAATGAATAATTATGATATGTGTGATCCGACACTTATTTTCCGTAAAGTAGTTAATTATTATCAATATGTTCTAAATTTAAACATATAAATGTAAAACGTGCAAAAAGTTGAATAAAAATATTTTTAGTCGTATGACTTGTTTACATTTTTTATAATTTTATATTTATTTTACTTTATAACTTAAAGGTGTTTATTACATATTTCAATTTTTTTAAGATATGCGATTGTTTTACAAACTATGAAACTAATCAGTTTCATTCATTAAACAAATGATTGGACCAATTTTTGAGTTTCAACAGTAAACGCTTAAAGTTCAATAAAATAGAATGTTCTATTTATTGCATAATTTTGGAAAATTTCACGGAGACACGATGTTTTATGGCAAATGGCAGTGATAATTTAACCATCTAATAAAGAAATGTTCTTCCTTTTACAACATCTTTTCATCATTTAATCAACTATTAAAAACTGCGAAGGTATTAATGTAAATAATTTTCAAAAAATATTTTCGGTTCAAGGATATACTGTAATGGTTTGTATATGTGAGAGGAGGTCAGTATTTATCATACATATTGCAAATTATTTATACTATGCATGAAATTATTTTCAAATACTAGTATCGTGACATCTTAAAATGTTCCACAATAACATGACAATCATTTATAGTCGTATGGACTTTAGGAGAAAAATCAATAACTGTAAATAAAGTCACTCAAATAACTTTGAAATTAAAAACTGTATAATAAAAACAAATTTTATTAATCGTTAGTTAAAAATAAATTTGGATAAAAACGAAGGCCTTCAATTGAATCGTCTCTACAACATTTCCCAAAATTTTCACAGGAAATTAATCGTTCCTTGGCTAATGTTAAAGATATACCTAATTGTTTCGATAATTCCTCAGCAGACAAAGAACCACGTTCTTCAATCTACAAAAATACATTTAATTCAATTTTCTGTTTTAAGTTATTCATTTACTACCAAAATAAACGTATCATTTGCCACACTTTCATTATCTAATGTTCTCAGTTGTAAAACCATAACACCGGAATTGAATTGAAACAGTTTTAAAGGCAAATCCATTGATTCCATTACTTGGCAAGCATGCAAGGTGTCTTCAGGCGACAATAATTCTAATCCTCGAGCTCTATTAATTCTACAGAAAACGTCTGTTAATGCCATCATGCCACCCATTTCTTGTATATGGCTATGTAAGAAATCAGCAATTTGTTTCGCTAAGCTTTTATAATACAAACTGTTCGATTTATATGAATCTCGAGTCACTGGATCGTCAATACCTAAACTCAATAAATACGATTTAAATCTAACGGTTTCATCTTCTGTGATGTCGCCGTGTTTTTCCTAAAATAGCGACACATTTATTTAAATCGAAAAAGAGATATTAGTCATTCATCACTTTAATTTTTGTGGAAATATTCCTTGATATAAGAACCATATTGTTGGCCATTTCCATAAGTTTACTTAAATCCTGAAACGCAACGGAAATATTCTCATCGGTGGCTTTTTGTTTCTCTTGTAAACTTCGTTCAATGCCCACAATACCGCTTCGTAACTTTATTTGATGAACTTGAGGTGGTTTCGAAGAAGTGGACGGTGATGTTCCATTGACCCAACCCTGTTTTTTCAGACATTGTTCTAATTCATTCACAAAATTCGTACTGAATCCTTCACGAAATGATAACTTTATGAAATTGTATATACTAGTCATTTGAGGCCTATTATTGTTATCTAGAACGGATTAATAAGATTTAGAAAGCCTATGTAGTGATGTTTACCATTTGGTTTTTCTGATAAATACAGTAAAACTTTCCTAGATCTACTAAATCCAAATAAATTTGGGGACTCTTGTTGTACGTATACAACTAAATCTAAATTTAATGCCAAACAGGTCTGACCTTTGTCAATTGCACCTGGATAACCCCACAATATTCTATGTGTAGTTAATATAAGTTCGCCGCCTTCAAATGATGTCTAAAATGTAGTTTCGAGAATTAATGTATTAAAGTGTGGACACTTTGTATTTTTTATAAACCTTTTGATCCCCATCATACAATCTCACATTGTTTTCTGTAACTACAGTTTGTTCGTTTGGTAATAATAAAGGACTGGTCCAAAATATTCGATCCATTACAAATTTATTTAACTTAAAACTTAATTTTTTAATGTTTTGGTCAATAATTTATGACGGCACATTGAAACGTCACAACTTTGAACTACCATGACAGTAGTTCAAAACAATTCGCTGGTGTAAATTTCAACTACCAATAGATCAAAGCGCCCGAATGATATTCATTGGAACTACCGAATACTATGTCAAAATTTTGCCATTCTGTATTGTTGGGATTAATAACGTAATTTCAAATGAAATTGTTTGAAATTATTAAGTACACTCTTATTTTTATCTTAAAAGTAAAAAATGATGATAACATTAACAGTGCATTAGTTTATATTCGACTTTGAAGTAAATAAAATAATTCAAAGTAAAAATGATAAAATTTAACGAGTTATTCCCCAACAAATTCAGTTTACTAATTTTTGTAGTTTATATATTGTTATTTGTTAATCAAGGTAAAAATTCATATAACAGTCATTCATACTTATTATAAACATATTTTTAGGAATTTTGGTAACGGCTTCCCAAAAATCAGACAACAAATACGATTATAATATAGTAACGGTAGTATTAATTACTGAAGTATTCAAACTTATTGCATCGTCTATGTTATATTGCAAAGAGTGAGTTGTTTGCTTATTACAATGACTGTATTTCCTAGCAAAATTTATGTTGTAGTAATGAGGCGAAGAACTTAGTAAAAGAAGTAATTAAAAATAAACATGTCTTAACACTGTATTTTGTCCCTGCCTTTTTGTACTGTTTATACAATAATTTATCATTTATTAATTTATCGACTTTCGATCCGACTACATATTATTTATTACTTCAATTACGTGTAGTTGTAACAGGCATTTTATTCCAAGTACGGAATATTTGTAAGTAAACATTATTTATACGCAACCTAATACAAATTCGCTTCCAGGCAATATTTAATAAACGTTTAAGCAAGATACAGTGGATATCTTTATTCATACTGACCTTTGGATGTATGCTAAAACAAGTCAACTTTACCAAAGAAAACGCAACTGAAACATCGAATGATTCAGTTACAAAATATAGTTCAATTGATTTTGGAGTAAATGCTATTTTCATATTTATACAAATAATATGTTCATGTTTGGCAGGTGTATATAATGAATATTTATTAAAAAAACAAGGTGCCGACATAAATATATTTACACAGAACGTGTTTATGTACTTGGATTCAATTGTTTGTAATATTTTATTGTTAATTATTCAAGGTGATATACTTGCCACTCTTTCGTATGAAAATATCGTTAAAGTATTCCATTTTAAAGTATTTATGGTCATGTTAAATAATGCTGCTATCGGTATAGTGACCAGTTTTTTCTTGAAAACATTAAATTCAATTCTTAAAACGTTTGCCAGTGCCTTAGAATTAGTATTAACCGCTATTTTCAGTTACTTATTTTTCAGTATTCCAATTTATTTAAATACTCTACTCGCCATTGGAACCGTTATGTTTGCCATATATTTATATTCACAAAATCCTGTCACGAATCAACCGAAACCTGTTGCGCAAGATGATATTGAAAGAGGAGAACTTTTAAAAAATGAAAATATATGACATCGAAAATCTGTACAAATTGTGTAAATATCAAATAAATTATATATTTATACAATTACATTATTGTTATATATTTATACGATGGTCATGACTCACAACTCAGAACAAAAAGATAAATTCATGTTAAATGTAAAACTTTCTCAGATATTTCACATTTCGAACAAAATATGAATATAATTTTTTTGTACAATGGTTTTTTCCAATTAAAATCGTATGATTTTTTCCTCATTATCGTATATTTGACATACTGTAAGAATAACAATTTTTATAAAACAACAATAAGATAAAAAATTACATATTAAAAAAATTATTAACAAATTTTTTATTTAACATATCCTTATATAAAAAAATATACAAAAAAATTCAATATACACTATATTGATCACAGTTCCATTATTACTTTTTTTTCTTTTGTAATCGAGAGACAATTTTGTTTTACAAATTATATTTTTTTTGTTGTTTAACAACAATATTAAGTATTGAAAATCACTTTTAGTTTTCATTCATGCAACTGATAAATGCTATCAAGAGCATTATTTGCCAACCTTGTTAGACTGTCAGTCATCATATTACTATCAGTTGGTAAATTTATATCAGAAAGTGATAAATTATTGATTTCCGGCAAATGTTCGGATATAGGAAATGTTGAGACTAAATTGTTTATCTCCTGGCTATCCAAATTTATGAAACTTACATCGTTTGTATTTGTTCCAACGGCACCCAAATTAGAATGGTCCGTATTTAATGTTACCGTTGCACCACGTATATCGTTTGCAATCGGCGATGGAGAAATATTAAAATTGTACACAGGGCTGGGCTGTTGATTAAGGGTTGGATTGTATATGGGACTCAATCCGCCATACATATGACCAGCAAATGGTGACGTACTTGGCTCTGAAACGTGCCGAATCATAAAAATAAAATTGTTTTTATATTAAAACAGAATAATTTACCACTTGGCTCCGGCTTCACTATATTTAAACCATAATTCATAGCTGAAAATAGAAACATGATAATCATTAATGAATTCAATTTATTTATTTTAATTTGATATGTTTTTAAAATAAAGCTAAAGTTAGATAAAACACACCCACAACATATTAAGCGTTTACAATTAGACTAAAAAGCAACTAAAAACATGAAAAAATTGATGCAGACGATCAATTTTTTCAAACAAACAAAAAATCTCAATATTATTATACCTTATTATCCCCTTATAAATGTCAGCTAGCTAAAAATGTTATAATGTACAGGTGAATAAAATTTATACACATATTTACAAAAGAAACAAGTGATATATTTTTATTAAACATGAATAGAAAAAGCAGTCATGTACAAAAAGTTATATAAGCACCAATATATCCCAGGAAAAAAACTACCAACAACTATCCGATTATAACAAGTTTCAGTAAATATCTCATATAAAATGCAAATAATAAATATAGAAAAACAAAACTCAAACATTTCCATTATACAACAAACATAGATTTTCAAGTCAAACATTATATTCCTTTAACAATTTTTTAATATCACAAAGAAAAATGAAAATAAAATCGTTGTCTTTTAACTAGTACCAACAAGATAGGAAAAAAAAATAATTATTAACGAAATTAAATCGATAAATAGGAAATTAATTGTCATCATTACATTAATTGTACTATTTTTATCAATTTTAAATATATAAAAACATTTAATGTGACCACATTATTAATATAGTACCCAACTCCAGCATTTTAGCACCAATATATTACCTATAAATATAAATATAAAAAACACACACTTACTACTTTTATTATAATCTTCCAACTGACGTGAAAGTTGTGCTAGACCATCATTTTTTTTCCGTTTACGATTTATGCCTGGCTCTAAAATTTCATTAATTTTTTATAATAAATTATAATTTAAATTAAAAAAATTGCTTACAACAAAACAAAACTAAATTCAAACTGATATTGTAAGCAATTTTCTTTAACAAATTGATATGTTAATATACTTATATGTATAGAAACTATAAAATACGTAGTAATATAAAAAGAAAATCATGTATTCGAGTGAAGTTTGTTATAAACCTCAGTACTGGTCAACAGTTTACCACCTTCAACTGGTGCATAATAACAAGACATTTCATCAAATTCACTTTGTGTGGCATGTGGAGCCATTGCTGTATATAAAGCGTAATTTTCCGCTTCAGTTAAATCTAAATTCATATCGTAATCGTTATTAATATTTGTAACATTGTTATTTTTATTGTCTTCGGTTGCTAATGGCGGTGGACTGTCATCTTTTAGCGGTATACGAATACTTTGTGTTGATTGTGTTGAAACATTACCAACACTACGACTCAACAACAAATCCAAATTATTCGAATTGGCCGAATGTAGGGAACGCGAACCAACAATTGAATTACGTTTCGACGATTGTGGTGTTTTACTTTTACTGCGTGAAAACAATTTTGAAAAGAAGCCCGGCTTCTTTGGATTCGGCAATGTGGCATAACTTTGTGAATTTTGTGGTGTTGGTGGCAAAGATTTACCGGGTGCTTCGTCGATTTTAGGCCGATGTAAATTGAACGATTGCGTACGACTAACTGGATTCGAATTGAGTTTTGTGTTATTATTTGATGAAACATCATTTAACGAATTACCAATAAAAGTTTCAATTTTTTTCGCACGTTTCGGTGGCAATGGCGGCAATTTTTCATTGACCGTACTTGGATTCTCACGTTTTGCTGGCGGTGGGGGCAATGGTGGCGGTTCTAATGGATTCACGTCCGCATTTATTGGCACTTCATCCACATTGATTTCGTCAAATTTAATTTCAAGTGGATTTTTAAAAGCTAATTGTAAACTAGTGTAAGTGCGCGTATCGTCGAATGATTCATTACGGTCCATTTCGTTTGTTTGTGTTTTAAGTAAACGTGCATGTGTATCACTATAAATTTCATCTAATTCAGCAACTTGTGTTAGTAATTCATTAAATGATTTTTCGTCTTTTTTACGTATTTCACTGTAGTCTTCCTTATTTGGGGTTATTTCGCGATTTACAACATTCGGTTCATTATTATTTCGTTCAATTTCGATTGGAGTATTTAAAACTATTGGCTTTTCAGTTACAACAACATTATTTGATGGTGTTTTTGTTGGATTTTCTTCACTTATAGTTTGTGTACTTATTTTCTGTTTTAAATCATTTGCTAATATTGCATTAAATAGATTATAGTTGCCTTTTTTACGTTTATATGACCAGTACAAAGGCCTACCTGAATCTAATGGCAACAATTCAAATGGTAACGGATCACTAGTGGCACCATCCGATGGTCGTCGTAACTGGATAAAAACTTTAACAGGTTCCTGTATATCAATAGTACGATAACGTGGCGTTCGGAACCAAATGGCGTGCTGTTTGTGTACTTGAGAGGGTTGAAAATCGGCGAATGCTTCCCAAACGATTTGGCCGTCCTTTTCTTCATAAAAACGCACTTGAATATCTTCCTTGGCTACCTGTAATCCATTTAAAAATTTAATTAATTCACTTATAAATTGTCTATATTATTAAATTCTGTTTACTTTTTCACATAAAAGAATAATATCTTTTCGTCCACCATCTACATAACTAACACAGTCGCTCAATTTGTTTATATTGAGATCGCTCATTGCTTTTTTATCATAAATCGGTTCACTCACAACCGCTGGTAATGGTACAGAGAATTTGCCTGGTACATCACTTTCTAAGAATACTTGAAAACACAATCGAACTGTATTTAAATCGATTGAAGTTGGTTGATTCCGATGTGCAAATCCAGCTAATGGAAAATAAATGTTAAATTAGTCATTTTATCATAATATTTATAGGAACTTTTCCATACTTCTAAACGGATCAACACGAATCTCTTCACGTACACGTAGTGCCGCTTCTATGTCCTTTTTTTTCACACATTGTATGCCTAAATTTGAGAATGTAGCTGTCATTGTTTCTGGTGAGATCTCTAATGTACATACACCACGTTTACATCCTTCACGACCCACCAAATTATGCGGATGTGGTCTAAAAAAAAATCATTAAAAATGTTTGTTAATCTATAATATTAATAAATAACAATTATGTAAATGGTTTAATGTATTACTTGTTTATATTTTCTTCTTTAGGCTATAAATATATTCGTAATTTAAAATCGAAACGAGTAATACACATTTGGCGAGTATTAAAGATCCATATCTTCGTAAAATTTTATACTAATGGCTCCATTAGGCAAATTTTGTCTAGTAATGTAAATTGAAATTACTGTAATTAATAATAAAAACAGAATTTTTGTTTGTAAACACAAATAATTCCGTAAAACTCAAATATTAAGTAAGGTCAGTATCATTTGAATGAATCGTCTAATTTTAGAAAAAATCATTTCCTGACAGTAATTTATACTGATAGAAGTTTTTTCCGCTGTTATCGCAGTTGGAAATTTCGTTACCTTCCACTTCCGATTTAAATTTAAAGCGAATTAATCAAGATTAATGATAATATTACATATGGGTTTGTGGTTATATGATTTTCTGCGAAATTTCTGATTGCATGTCGCTAATTACCTGTATGGTGGATCTTTTGTAACACAAGACACAACTACCACAGCTCTACCCTTATAACCGACCACTTGTATGGCTGGAAATGTCTTATTTTCGGGTGTACTCGATGCACCCGGTATCGAACCAGCTGATCTGCCTTCACATTCATAACGGAAACGTAACGCTTTCGATGCTGGTTGTTCGATAATTTTTACAAAGGCACCTCTTTGACGTCTTGAAGTGGACGGTTGTTGTTGTTGTTGCTGTGGCTGTTGTTGCTGTTGTCCAACATCACCAATATTTGCACCATTAAACATATTTGTAGATTCTTTAAACACAGGATCTGTTTCGATAACTTCAACTGTAAATAAAAAAATGTAAAAATTGTTAATATTTTTCAATCAAACTAACACTAAATATGAAAATACTTACTGACATCACTTATATTAATAGTTTCATCTCGCATACCGAGCGCATTTTCCTCAATACTTGGCTCTGGAATGTCACAATATATAGAAAATAAATTTTTATTATGAACTATTTGGCAAAATGATTTTTAAGACAAAATTCAAACAAACTACAATATGCAAATTTATCTAATTTTATATACAATAAGTTTCATATTTAAATGTAATATTACATCCCACAAACCACAAACTGTACAGAATGTGTGAAAAGCGAAAAAATTTAAAAACGGTGATATTAATTGTATATTTTTAAACCCTTTACAAGTGTTAAGTATAATTACGTTTAATAATAATTGGGATAATTAACATTTGAATAAATCCGAAATGGAGCTAATTATGTTCTAAAACTAAAATGAAGCCAGTTTAACAAATACAATAATTGTATTTTGTAACTGAGAATACATTTTCTCGTATCTTGTATTCCCAGTTCTATTTATGTACGATACTATTAATAACTATTAAAACATTTTAGCGAAAAATCTGTGTATTTAGTATTTACATTTTATCACACATCATTTTTATAATAATAAAGTACAATTTTTATCCGGTTTTGTAGCCAGGAAATCACTCACAACTTACGGAAACAAAAAATTATACAGTGTAGAAAAAAAAAATCAAAACATAATAGTAAAACCATGCAATAATTTGTTTTTAAAAAAATTACACTACAAATTAAAATATATCAAATCAACTTGTAGATTATAAATATTAATTATATCGTAGAAATAAGCAGAAAAAAAATTATATAAAGAAAAACAAACTCAACAAACAAAAGAATATTACAATATTACTTAAGTTAAGTAAGGCTGCAACAGCATGCTTATTATAATAATATAAAATAACGCTAATTTTACGAACCTATTAAATTGTTTTCATCCATTTTTATTTGAAAATAAATACGCTTTTTAATTGTTTATATAAATGAATTTTTCACGGACGCTTCCATACAAAAAATGATCTTCAGATTTATATGAAAATAAAATGGGTACGACAACAATAAAAATATATGTAGAGTACACGTCTTTCTTTTTTTAAGTCTTTTTGAAGTAAATTATCTCACCTTTACTTAAGAATATAATTTTCGTCGACAATTATCTTCCAATCAAAGTAGAAATAGAGGCATACGATAACTGTCCAAGGTCATCACTATCTTATTTTATTTTATACACAAACCAACTAGATAGATGAAAATGCAAACAAATAAAAAAAAACACATAAACTGCACAAAGTTTTTTGATTTGAAACTTTTTTGATGTAAAATCCACTGTTATGAAATCTCCAATTATATCTTGAGTAAATATTGTTGAATTGAGCAGATATTAAACACTTTGACTATTATGTTTACTGACTTTATGTTAACTGTTCTCTAGACGTTGAAAAGCACTATAAAGGTTGGCTTCGCTTCGCTTTATTTTAAGAAATGATGACCAAATAATAATTCCTGGAACATGAACATGATTAGTGCGCGCCCCTCTAAACTAGTCACATGACTTAGACCTTTAAATTTGCAATATTAATATCAAAATATAATACAAACGGACAAGGGCAAGGAAAACCCCGAAAATTATTTATTAACTCTTTGCAAAAAATTAATTTACATTGCAAAAAAACATTAATAAATATGATCCATCTAGTAACAAATTACGTGAATGCAAATGTAGACATCTGTAATTAGACGCGGTTCATTTAAATTATCACGTTAATACGGTGAGCTTTGGAAAAGTAAATAAACAATTTTTTCGAATGAAAATGAAAGGAAATCAGTCAGACGAAGATGAATTATGGGCTACACCGAAAGCATTGAGTGGTGCTGGTGACGGACAGAAATTATTAAAATCTAATTCAAATATGAATAGCCGGCAAACAGTTCAAAGGAGTGTCAAGAGGGATGAAAAAATTAAAAAGAAATTAGAAGATGACATGAAAGAAAGAAAGTATGGTAAAAATCGGTTAGCGTTGAAAAAAGCATCTACAGTGGCTGAAATTACACCAACTAAATCACGCACTGTAAAAAGGTAAATACGCATAAATAATTTCAATTTTTCAAAAATATTCAACAATAGAAAAATGGAAAGCCTTATCGTCATAATAATTAAATATTCATTAATTCATTGTAAAATATACAAAGGAATCTTGTTTGGTAACGTAAATATGTCGATTCTGATAATTACTAGCATGTATAGAAATTAATTGTTATTTATAAAACTAGTTCTATAACCTTGTGACTAAAACATAAATTTAAGTTTTATGGGATTATAAAAGAAAAATATAAAAGGATCAAAATTATTAAAAAAAAAAACGGACACAGAAAACAAAAAATTGGTGTTCATTGATAAAAGTAATATTACACACATTTATAGTAAAATGATTCATAAATACATATTATGAAAATAGAGAGAAGTTGGAAATACCCATAAAACTTGTCGATTATTTCCATTTACATAACAAATATTTCTTGATTTATCAAATTTTTTAATTCAATACATTGCGTATGTATATAATTTCACAGCAATAAAATCTATTTTAATCGGTGGATTATGTAGAAAAAAAAAATGTAGGTGTACATTATTAACATTGGACTTTCCTCGTATTAGTTTGTAAATGAATTAAAATAAAATAATTATAGGGCGCCAATGATTAGCGATATAATGAAATAATTTTGTTTAGATTAAATTTAAAAAGTTGTACGAACGCTGATGATAAATTCACATTGCATGCGACGCCACGTCCCTTGAACAACGACGACGGCGACAATAACACCGTCGACGCCACCAACAATACGAAAATATTACGGCGTCCATGTGGTAGAGAGTGGGCGGTTTGCACCGTCTATCAGCGATTACTTCTTTGCGTTTGGCGACGCTCGAAACAGGAATTAATAATGTCGAATGAATCATCTAGGCGCCATATGGATCAGGTTTGTAAAAAACTTTCTAAGACCCCTAGGATAAGTTTATTCTTAGTATGAAACATAATCAATTGCAAGCTAATTATATGTCGAATACATAAAATGGAAATTTATATCCAAATAAAACTAAAAATAAAAAAAAATGTTATGAAATACAATGATTCACGTGTACTAATGTTTATTATTTATTTATTTTTTCACACATAATGAGCAGATCAACCAATTGCAATTACAAATCAATGTATTGAAGGAATTATGTAAGTCCGAAGCAATGAAACGGAAATTGGCATTAAATAATTTGAATGAAACCGAAATGAAATATGATATGTTGATGAAAAAGAATTCACAAATGATAAAAGTTCAATTTTAACAACAAATTATAATTGTTTATAATTATTTTTTATAAATAAATTCTAGGACATGAAACATTTACAATTAAAATTGAATTCCACTGAAGATGAATATAATTCAACAAAAAATCAACTAGATACAATAAAATTGCAACTGGACGAAACCCAATTACAGTTAAATGGAAAAGTGGAAGAATTTTCCATAGCATCAAACCAGGTATGACGACATGGATTGTGTTTTTTTTTGCAGAGTGCGTTTTGCTACGTTTTTGGTGACGTGAAATACAATATATTAGAATAATTATTACCTACATACCGTAAATTTAAAATTGATGTGGGAATTTTACGTACGTCGTCTTGTTGACTTTATGAAGGTCGAATTGTTTCAACTTTTTCTTTCCTACATCAACAAATTCGAAAGCTCTCTCCAATCTCCAATAACAAATAGCACCAAAGTTGTTTTATTTTTATGTAGTTTGCTTTTCAGAGATTATTTTTCACGGTTTATTCATAGCTGACTCATGCAATTCAGTGTTTTTCATCCCCTATTTATTATTTTTCCGGGTTTGAGAGGGGATGATTTTCCTGACTCATACAACCCTTACGGCTCCACAAAATCTACAAATGACGACAGTTTGTCTACAAAACTTATTCGTTTAAATATAAAATTATAATACAAAATTTTCCAATTTAATACTACAACTTTAAAAATGTTTTGTGTATTAATTCAAAGTACAAAACTTTCTCTAATTAATGTAGAATACTTACTTAACACTGCAATTTAAATAGGAAAAACGAATTTTCTTTCCAAAATGACCAAAAATCCTCTACTTTTTTTGTTTTTCGTCAATACAGACAATACTCGGTATTTTTTATAAAGTGGGGATAAATTATTTTTATCCTGCTCTATTATTAAACTGTAATATGTAATATAAATAGTAAAAAAGAGGTGTTTGTTCTTCGAATCATTCTAATTAGTAATTACATTACTACGGGAATTACCAGCACAGAATCACCGTAAACTTGATTGTTTTATATTCAAACAATATACTGAAAATGTAAATGCTGAATTATGATACTTGCATTTTTTTATTATGTGCTTTTATTGTCTTCGTATACGAACAAAGCGTTGTTTAAAACATTTTTTTCCTAAAAAATTAAAAAGAAAAGTTGTTAAAAAAACGAAGAAAACGTCCGTGTGCGTCTTATCAATTGCCAACTTAACAAATTCAAAATTTATTGGAAGCGCTAATTTTAAATATTTATAGTTATTGACATACGAGACTGATTTAAAAAAAAATAATGAACAGAAAAGGGAACTGGAGGATAAATTACTGGAACTTGAACAGTTGTATGAAGATTTAACATTTGTACACAATGAAGAACAATTATTACGTACACACTTAGAAGAGTAACTATAAAATTTTAAAAACTACACTTTAATTTAATTTTTTTATAATTTTTAGTGAACTTAAATCGAAAAATATATTAAATGGAAAATTGAGGGAAGAAATTAATGCATTACAACGTACTCAAATAAATTTGAAGCAGAAAATTTTCAATTTAGAAAGTGAATTACATTTTTTGAGAAAATTCCGTTTATTTTGGAAACATTTTCAACAAATTAGCATAAATTGTATATGTATTTTAGACAAATTTGCACATTTGTTATTACCTGCCTATAAGTAGTATTTATTTGTATTGATCAAATGGAATTTGTACAATTTTTATTATTAAATAAATAACACAAGCATAAATTATTAATTGTTTATTTAGTAAGTTTATATAAATAAAAATAATACTTAAAAAATACATAAAATAAATAATAAAATACTTGTTTCTAAGCGTCTTTTTATACATTATTACGAACACAAAAATCAAACCATTCCAAAACCTTCGGTGCCTTCACTGATGGCTAATAGTAATGATTTCTCAAAATGTTCATAAGAATCATAATCGGGCAAACACAATTGGTTAAAGCTAAAAAAAATAAAATAGTAATAATAAAACATAACGATTGTTTTTTATGCAAATTACCATGTATGTGCGGTTGGTAAGTTACCAAAAGTGGGAGCAGCAGTAATTTGAAAACGTGGTGTTAAATCTTTAAAACCACCAGGCGGTAATTGTGAACAACCAGTGGTAAATTGCAACAGACGTGCCATTTCTTCTTGTGTAAAATTTCCAACTGCCGCCCAAAACCAGTCAACGATACGTCGAAATTCAGCTGAATTTCCATTCACTACATGGTGAGCTTTAAAATCTGCAATACTGTAATGTCCAGTACCACAAAGCAACAACTGAAACGCCCATAATTAACAAATATTATTAATCCCTTGATTACACTTTGGCTAAAAATAATTTGCAACTTACTTCTAATTCGTTTTCATCAAAAATACTCAATAAATTATCCGGTATTAATTCATTTAAACCTTTTAAAAATGCTTCCATTTCATCTTTAATACTTGTAGCTAGTCTATATTGTGCTAATGCATCTAAATATTGTAATTTTGTTAAATCACATACTTTTATTTTTGAACCATTCGGAATTAATTCTACGGTACGTATTAATTGGCCAGTTGAATCGTATTGCTCTTCGACAAAATATAATTCCGTTTCGATTTTATCGATATCGTTCTCTAATAAATATTTCACTTTCGATAAATACAAATCGGGGTCATCTTGTTCAAAATACTAAAAGGAAGCGATCATTATTGTTTTAAAAAAAAATAAACACAAATTAAAATCAATTTACCTTATAATGTACTCGTAAACCGATAACTTGCGCTAAAAAAGATCTAGTAAATCGAGCACGAACTAATTGCCTATAAGAGCCGCCTAATGCACTTTCGTACAAACATTTGCCCACAACTTTGCCAGCAAATTCGTAGTGACGTAGTTTTAGATGTGGCCCCCTATTCGGATTCGGATGCACTAGCGATTGTTGGCCCTCATAAAAACTAGTAAATAAACCATTTTTCGCATCAAATAATTGTGCACAAATCAATTCAAACCATTCACGTCTTAAACCGCCCCAATCAATTCCTAAAAATATAATTAGTTGAAAATTTGAATCTTTCAAACCAGTTGAATTTATTATGCCTTGTTCGCCTTGGAATGTAATCTCAAAATTTCGACACCAATCGGCTACTGAAAAATTTTTCGTCGCCTTCATACTGGATTCTAACAATTTTTCACGGTTCACTTTCATCGACAACTTTTCATGGTAGTGTTTTTGATGGTATTTGCGTACTTCATGATAAAAGAAATCCTGTTTGTCTTTAAACGTTTCCGAACCGCCCATATTTTTCAATAAAAATTGCGCAAATGTTGCCGCAATCACGTTACGTTCTTTACTAACTAATTCAATTTTTGGTTGACAACCATCGTCCACCGTAAATGCACCAACATTTTCATTCAGTTTTGATATACCGTCCGGTTGGAAATTAAACTGTAAATAAACGAAATGAATTCAAAAATTAAATTATGAACAGAATATATATAAAATCAATGTTACTTTTGTTGAAGGACACAATCGAAATGTATACAATCGCTTTGGTATAAATTTTAAAATCAACTCTTTAATAATTAACTGTTTTGGTGAAACGTAACAAAGGACTTTTTTCGGTTTCGATATACGTTCGCTGTTAATACCAATTAATTTGGCGTCATAACATATATTGTGATTTTTTGATGCTACATTTTTATGCACTAAAGTTGAATCAATACCTAAAAAAACACAAACAAAATTTTCTAATCCTTACAAATTTAATTTTGTTTAACTTACTATTTAATACTATAATATCAAAATCGCCGTTATGCAATTCGGTCCCATTTAACTTTATTGTAGCATGATAACAACCCTCATTAATAAACTTTAATTGTACACTAACTCGTTGACTTTGCCAGTCATAATCTAAAGTTGAAGAGAAATTCTCTATTGGAGTATCTAAATTTGATTCAATTGAATTACTGCCCAACTGATGTATATTTACACTGTATCCCTAAAATATTGAAATACAAAAAAATTTAACTAAAACCTGTTTCGACGAACTCTCTCTGGAATAATTTTAATTTTATTAATACCAGAGGAAAGTTTTGTTTTTGAACTAGTTTATATACTTGTATGCATTAAAAATTTATTTTAATTTAAATTTTATTCATTTTTTTTTTTACTTCACTCTGTGGAAAACTGATATTTATGTACACTACGTCTTTTTTTATATGCAAACATAAAGAAAATGAATTTAAAATTCAAATAAAGCATCTACCGTATTGATCCTTTAAAAAATCCTATTTATACAAGGAACGTTTTGAAAAATGAATAAAATCTTGTAACATAAAAATGATTTCACTTACAACTGTTGGATTTTCATTAGTTGTATAATAACAAATATTGCTATATTCATCACGGGGTTCAATATATAACAAATGTGCCACATTCGCTGTACAAACAACAGTACTACAATGTCGTATAACAATCGTACGTTGGGCATATGCTGGCCCAGCAATGAATCCGCGCATAAATGGACTACCAGCAACATGTTGATTCCCAACCATTACACTAATACGATATTGGCCAGCATGACGGACGGTAAATTTCACTTTTGCAACATTCGCACTGTTTGGATCAGTTGGTGAACCGAGTTCCGTTATAACAGCCATCTAAATAGCGAAAAAAAATGCCCATTAAAATTATACATAATATAAAATTCAAGGAAAACATGGTAGGAACATTAAATTTAACTATTGTAATGAAAATTACTCCATAGTTTATGTGACATTTGTATTGAATAACAACTTTTTTAAATATCTAGTTGAATAATTTTCATATTAACTTGCTATTTAGTTTTTTTTCTAATTAATTATTTGTGTTCACACCTTACGTAAACCTTCAGAAACATCAACAACGAAATTATCAGTATCACAGATCGGATAAGGCTGACCGTTACGTTGATAAAATTGTACAGTAAAACACACAGTATGGCCTACAGGATGGGGATCGGACCATTGGAAATTCACTTTACAATTGGAGGGTAATAAATACTTTCCAGTTACATATTGCAATAAAGAGTGTTTCGCTTCTGGTGCTAGAGATGGTTGTGTCATTGCTGCCAGTGTTACTAAACCGGCCACGGACACAGACACCACCAGCATACCACCTAGACAAAACGTAAAATATAAACAATAAATGATTGAAACCAATTGAAAATGGAAATTTAATTTATACCCCATGTCCATGCGTCTTGATGGCTGCTGCTCTTCACCACTTCCGACCATAAATCAGCTTTTAATGTTTCTAAGCGTTGTTTCGATATTGGCAACGATTGTCTAGCCATTGACCATTGTGTGAAATCTTTATTTAATATTGGTCTCGCTTTACTATCCTCCAACCAGTAAACATCTTCCAAACTGGTCACCTCCAATGTTAATAAACGGGGATAATATGTTTGTAAATTGAATTTCGTCAACCACTGTCGCAAAACGAGCCTTTGTTGTAGGATGGAGGCGGCTTTTTGTAAACGTTGTTCATCTGGGGCCGGTAATTCTGGTAATTCACCCAATTGGCCGCATTGTGCCAATTGAGAAATGCCTGTGAAATGTAAACACATCAGTGTCGGGGTCGTCGGTCATTTTGTTAATGAATTTTTAATGGAAAGTTAAATGTAAATAACGGAGTTTTTCTTAATTTTATTATAATGTTGAAAACATTTTTAAATGATATCGATCGACCGTGTAAATTAAGTTACATGAACGTGTTCCCAAAATAATCAATAAAAATAAAACAAAGAACTTTCTATGTACGTGTATCTTTAATTAAACCAATTTCTTTTTTTCGCTGTGGCTTACCAGAAGAGGCACTGGGGGACGGCTGCATTGTCATGCCGATTGAGCAAATCTCAGTTTCGTTAATCCACATTCTTAGAAGCCCCAAAAGTTTTTTTCCAATATGTATTAATGAATAGTTCAACGTACAAATTCTGATAAAAATTTGGTAGAAAATAATCGAAAATTTATTGAACTGTTGGAGTATTTTGTTGCCATGTTTCTTTGATATAGTTTTTTTTTGGTACGGAACAAGAGATATGATAAGGGAATGATTCGTACGGGGAAAGAGTGCAAAAAACGTCTACACGGGGTTACAATTCGGCACAAACTGCTGCATTGCTGCTGTGTGTATGTATTCAATGGAATGGCTGTTACCCTGGACGACTTAGCACGCATCAACAAAGGCCAAAGGGGTGAGTTTGCGCGACCTTAGTCCATCCCTTTAGTACTTTCCCGATATTACACATTGAACATAAAAACATATGCATAAAGTATATATCTATAAAAAGACAGGAAATTGTAAGAAATTGAAATAATTATGAGTGGAATTATGGTGATTGTTGAAAAACGACCAGAATTCTTTATGAGAAATGAATAAATAACTGAAACCTCGTTTTATGTTCAACTAAAATCATCTACACATATTTTTCTTGTTTATTTTTTAAATATTTCCACGTAGTCATTTATTTATAATATTTTATTAACAATTTATATTTACTTTACCCAGAATAGCTAGTACATGGCCAATACTAAAAAAAATAAAGTAGGTTGTGACAAAACTAATTAATTAGTTAATTACTGTAAAACACAATATCCCTTTTATACATTTCAATTTTTCCATATAGACTGTGGAATATTCTGAGATAAATCAAACCACCCTTCAAAACGCATACAAAAGAAATTTATAACATAAAACAAGCTTTATTAAAAATAAAATTAATGGTCTAGCAGGCCGAGACTCAATTCTTACCTTTTTCTTTGAATAAATGTCTGTAATGATACAATTGATTGTCTCTCAACCATAAATCCACATCATTTTCTGTGTCGTTTAGTAATTCTTTGATTGTAGAAAAACAAAATTTTAAAAAAATTGTGCCACAAAAAAAAATCAATACAATTATAATAAATATTTTGGCACAACGCGTCATAATAATTTTCTAGAGTGTATTTTAACACTTTTTTATGTCTTTTTGGCGAATTACATGTTTGTTTATTTACATTGTTTATAGAATTATTTAAAACTAATACACTGTTTACCCAGTCGAATAGGAGGATTGGCCGCTACAGCGGCCATAACAGTTTGTATACATTATTTTAGGAATATTTGTTTCCACAATGTTGGCGAACTGAAAATTTTGAACTCTCAGAAGTGATTTAACTTTTTTATGAATATTTTTCACAAGATGATTAATTAAAACAAAAGTGGAATCTTTTATACAGAACTTTATCTATTTAATATCAGACAAATTGTTTATAATTTTATTTTCAAATTATTTTCCGCTATATTCTTGTAAAAATTTACAACACAATCAATCAAAATATAAAACTTGTATATTACACGTATCTAAAAAAATTTGTGAGGGAAAAAATGACTTTAACATTATCATAAATATACATATACTTTCCATTTTAATAGGAAAAATTTATCGTTCATCGATACAATCTAGCCAAATCTTTGAGGGCATACGTTACCGATTTAGATGTATCAGATCTGCACATAAAAACAACAAAATATTAATTTATATTTATATGTAAAAAATAAGACGTTACCTTGTAATTGATACAAGAATGTCGTTTAATTGTTGTGGTGTTGCGGAAACGATTCCATTACTCGCTTGTTTCGGT